>JAVCKT010035214.1:12238-24679 GCA_032273925.1 Rhynchotus rufescens
CTTCCCAGAGCAGAAACCTTCCCCTGACGAGAAGGCACAATATTTATCAGATAACATTGCTGCTGAACTTGCCTGGGATTTATACTCTGATCTAGGGCTGGGAACATCTGTTCTGGGTTCATCTGTCTGGCTCAAGAGGTTCCTGCTTCCAGCTCTTTGTTGCCTCCCTTCCTGCCCAGGGGTTACGTCCTGTATGGATCTGGCAGCAGAGTGCTCCAGAGTGCATCCTAATGCCCTATGGATTTAATCAGCTTCGTTAATTTGAACTGTGAGGGGTGCAAGGGGTGGGAAAGAGTAAGTGGCCTCTGACAAGGGCAGTCAGGAGCATGCAGGGGAGGTAAGGTCTCCTGCCAGCACGGCTCTGTTGCAGATGATGTTGCAGATGACCTCTTTTGCTGGGTGCAGGAGAAAGCTAGGGAGGAGCTTTCACATGCTGACCTAAAGCACCGGTGGTCACCATCAGCTAGATGTGCAGCAGAACAGCCTGGAAAAGCCATCCTAGGCCTTGTTGGAGGTCTTGCACTGTAATTCCCACTCTAAAATCTTAGATTATTTTTATGAGTTGTTATAATTTTTATGGATTATGGGCAGTCATGACACTGAAAATACATAGATCTGAGATGGACTCTGCATCTGTGGCACTGAATAAATTTTCTATACTTGCGAATCTTTGTGTCCTAGAGTGTTTCAAATCCATATCTTCATCAGAGTTTCTTTTCACAGAGATTTCTGTCTTTTGGTGATGAGGGGAATAGTCTCTATAATTTAAGTACTAACAGTTGCTGATATAGAAATTAGGGAATTCAAAAATCCCTGCAGCTTTCAGATCATTTTCAATTTCATTCTCCCCACTTTTCCAAACATCCTTTCAATATTATTGTCCATCACAGAATGCGGACCACAAAACGTATCCCATGCAATAGTTTTGTGATATGCAACTGTGAAGGATGCCTTCAAGTGGATTCCTGAATTTCAGGAAGATGGGGTCATGTATTAAAAGGTAAACTTACCTTTGCCTAGTGTATTGTGGGTTTACAGGAGGGATCAAAGTCCTTAATATTCTTTCCTCTCCATGACAAATGAAGATGTTTAGCATCTTCCAAAACATGCCTAGTGAATGTGAACACATGTCCAGGTTCTGCATTAGTTGGGCAATCTTCCTGTTTTAATGCAGGCCAAGGGACAAGGAAGGGACAAGCTGTCTAACCACAGCAATGACCACGTTATCTAGAGAACATAACGTAATCTCTTGCACATAGGAGGAGGGCCTTTATTTTTCCCCATGGGAGAAAAGCTCCTGGCATTTTTTTCAACACAAAAAAAAAGACAGTTGATAGCTCATTTTTAAGGGCACACAGCCCCAAAACTTCACTGACATAGTAAATGATTCTGTCTATGATTTTTGCAAACCCTATAGATATTATTTCACATACGATTTGACATATGTTGAAAGAGTTATTCTACTCATCCTGTTCCCCACAATTTTCTTAATGATCCATTAAGAAATATACGTACAGGGTACAATGAAAGTCGACAGAGAAAGCAGAGTAAAATCCAAATGCAGGTAACAATTTACTGTGGATAAATAGCCATTAGAGTGGCTGTCTAATTACCTGCACAGACCACAGTCTACTCAATAACTGCTTATTTCCCCCTTCAATTGATCCCACTTCAGATCCTCTGTTGCTTTTTGCAGCTTTTATGAACAATAGGGTAGTAAATCTCAACTCTAAGAGATATATCTGAATGGAACCACCAGTGTGTCTTTCCTGTCATTTTTGTCTGCTGGAGGAAGTCATAATTACAAGTCTGAGTTTAGATGATGAGGAATGAGCGGATGCATTTTGGAACTCAGCCTTGAATTTTGGAAGTTGGAAGATTGCTGGGAATAGTCAACAGTTTCTCTGAAAATAAATGGACTTGGATACTCTCGGGGATGAGGTTAAATGGCTCAGATCCAGCAGTATAGATATTTTAGCGTGGGTTAAATGCTGCAAGCCCTTCTGCAGTTGACTTCAGCAGGACTTCCCTACTGAACATGAGGATGGTGGCTTATAGAAAAGGATTTGAGTCAGTGCATGGAAGAGAAGATTGGTGTTGCCTCACCAGAAGAGACACTCTTTAACGTGTCCATGCTTTCTGAAATATCTGCTCACTCTGGAGCACCCTTGGTCTGACATCCTGAAGGATGGCATTCTGAGCAATATCAGCGGGCATCTGGCACCAATGATCAAAGTGTGAGGGACCACCAACACACTGGAGAAAATGAATTCAGGGTTGACCTTTCCATTAAGAGTTTCAGGCTAGAGAAAAAAAAACTTGTTATTTCAAGAAGGAATAGTAAATCGCACAGATAAAGGGTGCCTGTTTGGACAGTAGTCTTCATAAAAGGATCAGGGGATTAGGCTAGTGGAAGAGCTGGAGGGAAGTCTGTAGAAGACTGTAGTGTTGTGAGAACAGGAGAGATGATGCTGGGTTGTTCTCTATGTTCAACTCTTCAGCCTCTTGAAGCAGTCCTTCGGTGCCTTCAACACCAGCAGGCTTTGCCAAACTAGAGTTTCCACTACTCAGCATGGTTGTCCAAAGATGTGGAGCACAGAAAAGAGGCTAAAAGTTCTTAACAGGAGTTATCTGTATAAATCATAATCTACACAGAATGGACAAACCGAAATTGTTTAGCCTAAACAGGATAAGGAAAAATGGGAATACATTCATTGCCTTGAGATAATGTAAAAGGTTGCTGTGGAGAAGAAGGTTTGTTCTCTATGTTCATAGCACGCAGCAAACAATAGCAGGCTCTGAATTCACTTTAGACATTAGGAAGGTTGTTCTACAAGCAAGGACAGGAAGCAGTGGAGTAGGTTGTCTGAGCAGATTGTGACACCTGTATCTTTAGCAAGGGAATCCTGCACCTGTAACAGCGCTGGGGACTGGAGATAGACTTTTTGAGGTCTGTCAGTGTTTAATGATGGTGCTTACATTGAGACATTGGTTAGTAGATTGTATTTCTAATTTCTGTGCTCTTATTTTCCTACCATTTTTCAAATGGGAGATAGTAGAATTTACCTCTCCAGATTGAGCACTTTGATTAGAGAAGCAAATTAAAAGCATTAGGATTACCTGTGCACCACAATTTGCAGGACCAGAATATGAGAGTCATACTTTACAAAATGACAGCCTAAAGCCAGCCTCATGAATCTGAAGTGGAGTTCAAGATCTTCCTTGAGTCTTTGGTGTGTCAACAAGTATTGAGGGCAAACAGCAAGGAAGAGATGCACAAAATACTTTAAAATGTGCAGTGAAGAACCAGAGCACTGCCTGCTTTCCACACACACAGTACAGAGTGGAGTTTATATATATTCACATTCAAAAGCATTTTCACGTTCAGAATAGATTTTAAATATTTTGGTTTTAGTAGCAGGATTCATAACAGAACTGTAGCTGTATGCATTTTTACTCTTGATTGTGTTAATACTATATGCTATTTCCTCTGTTCTTTGAGATACCAGCAAATTGACACATCAAATCACTTGCACATCTGCATTCTCTACTTTTCTACTTACACAAACTTAAAATCATATGACCTAGACACATACACTGTGAACTGGATATTTTAATATCTGTCCCTAACAGGGAATATGGAGATCAAAAATTACCAGCTACTGAAATTCCCAGGTCTTTCAAAGTTACAGAGGCTACAATGTCACAGGCTGTTCAGTGACAACATATGAGCATTACTACCACAAAAAGAAAGGAATAATTGCAAATAGCAGCTCCTACTGCAATATTACAGCTTGAGATCACTATCCAAATTACTATTCTTTTTCATCTTGAGCTGTAGCTCAAGCTGATCTTGGAAGTCCAAACATTAGCACTTCAACAGGAGGATATTACAGTACTGCTACTAGTTTATTCCTGGTTATAACATTTAAGGGCATGTGGCCCAAGCAAGAGTGGGTTTCTATTGTATGAACCACAGGGCATTTGCAGAGCAATAGGCAAAATCTGATCCTCTTCAAAATTTGTTGCTTATTAGAAGACAATGGTGGCAAGAACCGTTTGTGATCTACTAAGTAGGCAGTACAAAATTGTTCCTTCTCCTTTGTGTGCTTTGTGCAATGCAATTCTAAACATCCCTAGGGAGGGGGAATCCTCCTGGGAGTCTATTTGATAATGGAGAAGATTGCAAACCTCTCTATTAAGAGCTTACACTATTTCAATTTTTGCTCTTTCTGCAGTTCCCATGGTAAAGGAACACAAGTGATTTCTGCTGAAACAGTTCGATCCATTAATTGCATTCATTTGTACCTACCCAAGTAATTCCTCAGCATCCTTCAGATACTGACTGACAGTTTTCCTACCTTCCACTTCTCCACTTAGTCAGCATTTGGCAAACTGGACACTCTTCTGCTCTTTCTCACTAAGACAGTTTTTGCAAGGACTTGACCCATGCAAGCTATCCTCCACCTTGTGTGTGTAATGCAATGCCCAAATCCACCTAGGTCTCCCGGTCTCCAATGAGCTGGTCCATGAAGGTTAAACTGATTTCAGCAAGTCTGAAAACCAGATCTGGGTTTGAGAGCTTCAAACATCAGTTCTAGACTTTCAAGGTTGAAAATTATGCCTTGAAGGGTGGTCTTTTTCTACAAGATACTGGTCAGAAGTAAAGGTACCAAAACAATGAAGTGACACCAGTGCCTAATTGCAGAGCAAGGAGGAAACACCAGGGCACATTAATACACACGGATGTGATTTTTGTATGTTGATGATGTATTGTATATTCTGGCTGTTCTGTTATCCTGAGAATCAGAGTCTGAACAAGAGACATTGGCCAGAGTTCAGGAATGGCTGGGTGAAGTTCCTGGGCTGTGAGAGAAGAGGACTCCAGCAGCTAGTGACTGTCAGTATGGCAGTAACGGGGTCTGAGAGTAGCAGAAGTGGCTTTTGGAGGTCCTTGGGATCTGGTAAAGTTGTGTTATATGAGGAAGTATCTAAGGCTCAGAAAGAACTGAGCCTACCAGAAACCTGGAGGAGTTTCTCCCCAAGTAGGGAAAGGAAGGACAAGTGTAAGAACTATCCGAATCCTGTGATTACTATTCTTCTGCTAATGTGCTCCACACTGTTCTCTTTATAAATTACTGAATTATCCTTAGGAACAAAAGGTATTAGGGTCCTGCAAGCTTCTCTCAGTTTGTGGTAGGACTAATTCATTAATGTGGCTCCAGCAGGAATGTGTGCAATGTTCTTTCTAATTGGACATGACTGTTTAAGAATGACTCGGCCTCCATCCAGATCACACTGTCACTTATGCTGTATAATAAGCTACTACTACTGGCCCATGAATCAATTTTTAAACAATCTCCAGTAATGAACTTGGACGGCCCATTGTTGTTGACAAAGAAATGCACAGTCCTGCTATTGTCAAGGGGCTCAATTATAGGTTCTTGCTGGTAAAATCGAGGTGGGGGGAAGGGGAGGGCGGTCTACGGACAGTAGTGACAGACTGAAAGAAGTGTTTCATCTCTGGGCTTTTTACAGAGAATGACAAGCCAAAAGGTCAGTTTCATAGAGGTTTAACTCGAAATGTCTGCAGACAAAAAAGGCATCTGGGATCATTAGGAAATGTGAAGTTTGACTTGCACCATTGGAAATCTTTAATATATTATTTTAACTGTAGATCTGACAAACTCTTTGCCCGCTGGGTGGGAAAGAGAGGTTAGGGGAAGTAAAACCTTTATGTTTATGCAGTGGGGGGAATAAAAAGGTTAATTTTAGTAACTCTGGGAAGAGTCTGTAGAGAAACTGTCGGTGTTTCAGCCCGTTTGCCATTGTCCTGAGCCAGCGGAGTCAACCCCGCTCGCAGCGCAGGCTGCTGCCGGCATTGGCTGCTGGAAGCCGGGCCGGAACGTTTTCCCCTCAAATAACCTCACAAGTCACTAAAATGTCAAGAGTGCTGCCCAGCGCTCCCTGTCTGAACTGGCCTCATCAGCGTGGCAATGCTGCATCCGCGCTCCGCACTTTGTTGGAGATTACTCGCACGTTACCGGGATTCCCTGAGCCTTCCAACACAGTGAAAAAAAATAAATAAATATATCCGGAGTGGCTCCAGCAAGCTGGATCTAGCGTGGAGGAGCACCTACCCGTCACACCCTTCCCATTTGGCCAACATCTTACAAAGGGGGTTGGGCCACCATTGCAGCTCTCATTTTAGAGCTTTGAAAATCCCACTCAAAGCCAACGGTCCCACATTTCCTCCAAGTGCTCAACACACTGCTGTGAACCCACGGGCAAATGCACCCCTAAATTCTACCAAAATAACGTGTAAATTTGTAGGTGGGCTACATTCCCCCTGGGCCCATAGGTAAAAATCTTGTTGCTTTCCCAGGGATTTCACAACAGAGCCTGAAGGGAAAGGCAAAGGGCAGCCTGAACTGGGCAGCTCTGCCATGTGTTTCCCAGGTGGATGAGTCACTCCTCTAACTGGATGGGACACTTCATCTCCACTACCCAGCCAAGAAGCAGGGTCAGGACACTTCATCTCCAGGGTCACAACACTGCCCTGCCCGGGTGCATTTGGAAGGCCACCTTTCTGCAAGAATAGTGGGCAAGATTTGATCAAGCGAGTGGCTTGATAAGGGCTCTGTGTCATGCAAGGAAGTGGAGACTCAAGCACATGCCAAGAGCTTGCCTAAGCAGAACTTCATGTGCACACACATGGCTGGGTGGAGGCTGCAAGGTGGAGTCTGCACCACACCTGCTGCTGCTAAGGCTGCTGGGGCTTGTCCAGCAGATCGGCTCATCTCCCAGGACATTCCTTCCAAATGTCCTTCAGAGGAAAAGGGAGAGAAGACACTTAGGACACAACGTATTCCTTAGCATGCCTGGCTTGACCCAGCACCAGCTGGAGCCAAGGAGAAGTGCATGTATGGACCATGGAGCACATGGTATGGACCTTGTATGGAGAAAAAATAATCTATGGCTTGATATTGTTGATTTTCTGTTATACAAACCCATAGCACGTAGGGTAAAGGCTCCTGGGGAATTAGGAATACTGAGGCTAAGTCTGGAGAGATGTTAACTCTGTGTGACTGAATGTAAGGTCTTTGAAAGCACAAATCGCCACATTTGGGATGTACGTCCTCAAGTGGAACAAGGTCCAATCTGGTGTTTCTCCTTTACTTTGCTCCCAAAATAGTTGGATTACAGGAGACTTTTAAGTATTCTGAGGAAAGAAAGGAATGTTTCCCTGCCTCCCTTTTCACCTACCTGGCAAGAACTGCCCCCACCTTCTTTTTATACTTATACATATTCCTTCCTATGAATAAACCTGGATCTGTGGTGCTAAGGGTCTGTGATTCACACAGTAGGAATGCACCTCTAGATCCATGCACCGGGATCTCGTGTTTTCCACTTATCTCTGTGCTGGGATGGAGAAACAAGCGAAAGAAAGGGATTTGAGACCAAGAAGAGACAGAGAGGCATCAAGAGTAGCAAGTATGATAAATAAGAGCTGACTTTCCAACCAGCACATTGACCCACTGCCCAATTTAGTCATCATGGAGCTTGAGCCTCCACACAGCATTTTCAGACCTCGTATCCTCTGGCAAACTCTCCTGGGAAAGTCCTGAACCCCAAGATAGAGCCAGATGTCCTATAGGAAATGATTCCCTACATCAGCAAAAGGTTTCCACAGGATCTAAATGAAGGAAAAAGATCTTGGGAGCTGGAGCGATTCAAGGATGGGCTAAAATCCCTCTGCTTACACAGCCAGAGACCTCAAGGTCCGTATTCGGTGCCTGCCTCAAGTCTGGGCAACCCCGTCCATTCCCATTAGGAGGCCCAGGCGGTAAATTGGGCCCTGAATATACAATTAACCAAAGGGCACCATCGTGAAGCCAAGGTTCACACTGATTTGTTATGTCTGGGGTGGGAACAGCCCCTTGCAAATCGTTCGCAGGATATTGCTCCTAGTCAGCTGGAAACTTGGTAGCTTAGCTCCATGAAAGCGGGATCTAATGCTTCAGCTCCCCAGCTGGTTTCGGCATCCTGACCAGCACGCAATTCTGTGGCTCGCTTTTCTGCACGACAGTCTGAAAACCTTCCTTGAGAGCCTCTTGTTTGCGAGCTGCCAGGATTTGCCATGCAGATTCTTGCCAAAGGGATAATATAAACAAAGCATAATGTCAAGTTTCCCACACAAGTAAGATGATCTATTAGCACTGCACTTTGTACTAATTATTGCACAGTGGGTGGGGGCTTGTGAAAGGAGATTTATGCATTCAACTAGCCTCACTTTTATTATTTGTAAGTACTTTTTGGCAAGGAATGAGCGAGATATGTATTTTATTGTTACGCTGTTGCAAACATCCTAATCTTCCGCACTCATTAAAACCTCATAACAAATAGTAAGAATGATATATTGCAGCCACAACGAGCATCTCATTCACCCTCAGATCAGGGGAGGGGGGTGAGACACAGGACAGAGGGACAATTGGGAAATGGAATCATATTTTGGGAGGGCCACAGTCCAATTCCCAGCTCATGGAAAACCAGGCACCCTATGAGTTGAGATAGGGTGATGGATTAAGAACAGGTTGATGGGATGCAGGGGTGGATGGGGAGCTCAGCATCTTTGCTGGCTGCTCCAGTGCACGGAAGGAGGACGGTGCTACTGCAAAACATGATTCAGGGCTCCTGGAAGAGCCAATTTACACCCTCCCTGGGATGAAGCTGTATCTATGTGGTCAGTCTGCACATCTGCTCTGGGCAGGCAGCACGTTCACACCGCTACACACAGAGCAGCCTGGCTGACAAGGCTTGTGTCCATGTGTCAGGACCTGGCATAAGGAAGAGCTCTGGGCACCCTGGGATGCAGTCTCAGACTATTTCTGCACTGTCTGGACAAGCAGAAAAGGCCTCCAAGTTGCCAGACAAGTCCATTTTTCCTTGAGTAACGCACTGCTGGGTAAGGATGGTGAGATGTTGCACTAACGTTGTCCTGTCAGTATGAACGGATGGTTGTGATCATCAGTTTGATAATCTCTGATGGTGATTTAACTTCACCAGTGCAGTGCCAGGCTGCTGAAACCAAAAGGAACTGAGTGAGACCAGAGCTAGATCCAGAGGAGATACTGGTGACCACCAAACTGGAGAAAGTTCTGCTGCTGCAATTCCTGTGCGTAACCTAGGCTGGAATTTCCCCCAGGGTCCTTTTGTGATATATTCCCTTCGTTCTCCACACTAAGAGCATCCAAATTGCATTAGTAACACACAAGCTCTTCCAAAGTCTGATGCGGACATCCTCCAACTCTGCTTCAGCAGCTCAGGACAAGGGCAGGAGTGGGTGCCACCAGACTCATCAGGGAGATGTTTAAAGCCTTGTTTCTGGACCAAAGTTTGGGAACACCTGTATCCTGCTTTTTCTGCCTGACAAGAGCAGTGCAGTCTCACCTTTGGGTGTTGTATCAGCTAGGGAGATGCTGGGCAAAAGACAAAATATTGAAATATGCGACATTTAACTTTCTGTTGTTCTGCGGGAGCAACATGCAGTGAAAACCTATGTTGTAGATGGAAGGGCCGTGTCTGCAGCCTGGGACATTTCCAAGGGACTAGAACAGATGTAGGGTATTTTTTTTTTCACTGGGATTTCCCATGCAACAGTCTAGAAAAGACAACCTGGACTCATTAATTCATTCTTGACCGTTTGGGAAAGACTGCAGGAAGAGATGGTCAGAAGGGTGGCAGGAACCCCAGTGAAATGCAGTCCCAGTGCACAACTCAGGCCTACATGCAACAGTTCTCAAAGCCAAAATCCTCTGCTATCCCTGAATTTCACTCACCCGTGATGGTGGGGAAAATATGATGTTGTCATCTGAGATGTGATTTCGTAGCATTCTTCACATAGCCAAAATCATTACTACTCTGACACTAAGCCATCTGGTTGGAATGGAGAAGGATTTTCATCCCATCTCTTTCCCACCCTGAACAAGGTATTTCAAGTGTTCCAGGCAGAACTTACACACCATCTCCAAGCACTGCCAGCCAAGGACCTTTCTCCCAACCAGTACTTGTTCAAGTGACCTTTTCCCTTCTCACTTCTTTATTCCAAACTGATTTCAAAACATCATTTTTGTTCTTTCTCTTCCTACCTTTCATTAAGTTATCCTGCTGAACTGACCTCAAGACACCCAGAAGGAAAACTTGACCCAACGGCTACTTCTCACTGTCTAGCACTAATCTGGGTCAAGGGGACTGGGGCAGAGTCAGACAGCAGATTTCTCAGATGCTGTTTGAAGTGCACTTATGGAGTGGCAACACGTCAGGCAGCTTGATCACTGATTTAGTCCTTCAAGCTCACAAGTATTGTCATGACTTTTGTTCAACATTTTCAGGCAGATAACCATTTAGGACGCATTAAAATTGCTGACAGAACATCTTTGAATATTTGGGGAAGGTCTTCTGCATTGTTTTCTTCCCCAGATTTCCCAGATGGTGTTGGGTTAGCCCTGGGATGTTGCTAGAAAAAAAACAAAAAGTTAGGTAAGACAGAAACGGTTTAATTCAAGAAGTGACAAGCATTATTTTGATTTTTAGTTCATGGTAAACACAGAAGTAAAGAAGACTTCTGAAAGAAGTAAAGAAAGACTTCTTTTTTCTTGGAGATGAGACTTCTAATTCTGAATATTTCATCCATTCTTCTTCAAAATGACCCTTATTATCATAATGAAAGTTGTTATTCTCCATACAGGAATAGAATAACCACACATCCTTCAGCCTGCCCTCTCACAGCTAATTTCTATGGGAAAGAGACCCAAATATTTGAGATGGAAGAAGATTCTAACCTGCTCCACAAGCTGGAAGGCCTGAGCAGATTGTCCATTACTCTGAAGTCAGTATGTGGCTAACATAAATGTACAGCTTTAGTCAATCTTTCCATCTGCCCAGAGGGACCCTAGGTCTGTAATTTGTTCCCCATTCCATCATCTGCTCATCCAGTGCAGGACTTTGTGGAGATGACTTCCAGAAAAAGTCTGATTTCTCTGAGAAGGACAAAGCAGAGATATAAGCAGAAGAAGCCTGGCATCTGTAATGGGGAAGATGAGGATTAGGAAAGACGCTGGTGTGTAGTAGTTTATCTCTCAGGCTTAAGAAAGAATCAGGTTGCCAAAACAAAGATCATAGAAATACACTCAGCAAGGAAGGATTTGATTCTCCCCTGGGAACCACTAGTGTGATTTAAAAATTGCTCTATTAAAGCCCAAGAATGAAGGTCCACATTACTGAGGGAAGGATTTTCGAGGTTCTACTGTCATCAGTGGTGATGGATCATCAGTGAGTGTACTCCACCACCCCACTACAACAGTGTGAAACCCCAGTCTAAAACCTCCCTTGACTCCTTCCCATCATCAGCAGCCTCTCCTGCAGCTGATCTCTGTCCCATGCCTGTCCTTCCATTTTTCTTTCCATATCTTTTTTCTTTTTTTTTTTTGGATCATTTCAGGCCTTACCCTGGCCATAATTTCAGCTGGCTCAACTAAATCTTCCTCCCTCAGCAAGTGTCATCTGCACCATCCTCTAGACTGTTGTCTCTTCCCATCTCCCGTCTACCCTTGCCCTCAGCGCTCACAGTGTCTTCTGCACAGGCTCAGAACAAACCTCTTTTGTCAGGCCACCCCACACAACAAGAAAATTAGCATCATTCAGGCATGTTGAGGCCACCACAGCAGCTACACGCCATGATTACGGTGCGTGTGGTTAGCACAGACTGCAACATCAAACAGCTTGTTTACAACAGATGTAATCCGTAATGATATAACAGGTGTATAACAGTCAATACCAGACTGTAGCGATCAAATAACTTTGTGGCACGTTCACATTGATCCGGTATTAATCCAGCCCCCTCAGGGCTTTGGTCTGTGATTTATATGACTCACTGGGAGGTTTCGGCACCTATTTGGCGCAGCACCAAACTCCAGGCAGGGATCAGTATATAATTTACCTTTGCAGCAAGAGCTTTTTAAATCCATGCTATTAGCAAGCCAGGTTTGTCAATGGCACTTTGAAAGGAAAGGCCTGTCAGAGCATGCAGAGACACGTTTCATTCAAAGGGTGATTCATGCACTGCAGCTTCAGTGACTGTCCTGGTTTTACATGCTTGAATGCTGGTGAATTAAAGAAGCAACAGGACCGTGGCCTTTGTCAGCTTCTGCAGGCTCTTGCCTTTTTAATTTCTGCCACGTCGCTTTATGCGTTAGCCCAAATTGCTTACTTTGGAAGCTGGCATACTGGGATAAAAGCATACCAGGGGAAGGTGGCTCCTCGTAGCAGCTCCACGGAGAGGGACCTGGGAGTCCTGGTTGACACCAAGTTAACCATGAGGCAGCAGTGTGCCCTCGTGGCCAAGAAGGCCAATGGGATCCTGGCCTGCATCAGGAGGAGTGT
>JAVCKT010035215.1:0-23344 GCA_032273925.1 Rhynchotus rufescens
ACCCGGGGCGGGCGCTCAGGCCTCCACAGGCCATTTCTTCAGGGGAGGGGGTATTAACTCCAGCCTAGTTAGTCCTTCGGAGCTGAGTTCAGGTTGTTATAGCTCTGGGCTTTCCCTTCTCCCGCCTCGCGCTCCCCGCTTTTCCATTTTTATTTTAAGGGCGTGGTATATTTTGTAAGCTTTATGTTTATCAAGAAGTTGATTGTGTAAATAGAATTGCAGCCTTGTGTGCCAAATAGCTGGGTTATGATTTCCTGGAGCAGAGCCAAGGCGGTGTGTGGGAGCTTGCCAGTGTTAATATGTTCACTTTGCTAAGAAATACGGCATGTGTGAAGCACCGAGGGAGGAAGCCCTCCGAGCCCTGGTGCTGTTAACCCTTCCCAGGGCACGATCCTGCCCATGCCTCTGCCAGGCTTTCCCCCTGCAGTAATTGAGGAACAGTCTGTGCATTCAGCAGCAGAGAGGGCTGAGGCTCTAATGGGCTCACCTGGAGGCTGTCCAGATCAACATGAGACTTCACAGGGCTTGGGATCCCACCCCAGTTTCCTTCTCATGTCAGGAGCCTGGTGTTTGCTTGAACTGGAGTGTGTGCAGCCTACGTTGCACAAACCTCAAAGGGGCCTCAGAGAGAGGCCAGGTCAGGCACGTGCAGCGGGGATGCCGGGGGAGAGAAAACGAGCCTTGGGGTAAGGAAGAATCAGCCTCACTAACGGTAATGACTTGATTCTCTGTTTACTACTGAGGGCCATCCAAAGTTTACCCTGTTCCTGTTCTGCAGAGACAGACAGTATTTTTCTGTAGCTGCTGCTTTAATAGCAGCTGGATCACTGAGCAGTTTGAGAATATTTTCTGCACAGGATGGTGCTCCGGCAGGGAAATCCTCATGCCGCTGAAGCCAATAGGAGCTTTGCTACCAAGATTTGACAGTGCCAGAATTATGCCCTGGTTGTTTTTGTTGCTTCTGCCCTAGAAATAATACTGTCCTTGTCTCAGAGCAGTTCCTATCTCCTTCCACTCATCCTCAGGTCATTACATTCTGAAAGCATTTAAAATAAATGAACACAGAAAATGTTGTAACCTCTCCCTTTACACCAAAAAGGAAGTCGTGAGTTGGCCACTCATGCAGACAAAGCAGAAGTCCCAAGGATGCATGAAAGAGCTTCATTTTACCAAGCAGCAGGGAGTAGAATTAGACATGTTATAGTAGAGTGGGGGTGGGACGTGTGTGTGTGTGTGTGTGTGCAGAGGGAATTCTTGCAACTCAGACAAAAATAGTGACTTCCATTATTTACCTACCTAAGCCGGAAACCTGCTTGCATTTCAGGCATTTATTGTAATTCCTCGCATAGCTGGGGATGATAAGCCCTGCTAACTAGTCATTGCATGCTGCCTGAAAATGATAGCTAATGTACACTGTCTACCCAAACAACTTTCTTCTTTAACCCTTGGAAACCTGCTGAGATTTTTGCAGATAATATTGCTGTCGATCAGTCTCACCTCTACCCTCAGTCTTCATAAAATCTAGTTTAGTGGAACTCTTTGATCCCAGTTTAATCTATATGGGAGACTTCTCAGGGCAGTTCACACGTCTAAGATACAATGACAGTTATGGCTCAAATTTCAAAGGAATCAAAGGGAGTCATTTGGCTGACTTCCACTGAATGTCACTGAAATTTGGATGCAGAACTATTATGTGTTCCTTGAGCATGCTGGATGCTGTGGTTTGAGAGCGCTAATGATCCTGAACCATAGTCTGCTGCAGTCAGTGGAATTCTCCTCTTTGTGCTCCATCCTGTATTATCTAGGCCCAGATGCTGAGAAGAGAGCTCTTCTCTCAAGAGCGTGCAGGGGAGAGCAGTAAGGCTGAGCAAGGAAGTCCCCACCTGAGGCAACAGCTTAAACAAGGGGAGCTTACCTCTTCTGGCTGTGCTCCAGCAGGTATCCACCTCTTCTTTGGGACTTCCAGTCTCCCTTCAGCCCTTACGGATTTCTCCTGTGCAGAAACACACTCCATTGCTATGGGCACTCTGTGCAGCGTGAGTTGTCTTCTCTGTGGCATCCAGCATGAGCAGGCCAGTGTGCCCTGTGTTCGTGGCCTTCGTATGGTGCACCAAGGTCTAGACCAGAGGTCTCCACAGAAATGCGTGGTGGAAATTATTTACGGATTTTGGAAGAGCTTGGCGTAGGGGGGAAGAGAAAGACGGCGCTTGCAAAGAGGCTGCAGCCCAGAGCTGTTTCCAGGAGGATGGCTGTATCAAGTGCCTCCCAGCAGCCTGTTGTTCTGGGGATTTGGCAACCGTGCAGGTACACGGTGCACATTGATGTTTGGTACCAAAGTTATACAAACGCTCCTTGCACAAGCCTAGAAGCTGATTTTACAAGAAGTGCAGAAAGACATATCTTTTTCCGAGGGCAGAATTTAGCCCTAACTGTAGTATCTACCCAGCCATGATATAAAAACAATACTTAACAGGCATGTAGTTCTTAACAGCATCAAAGCAATGTACAAGCAGTAACTAATTAATCCTCACAACACTCCTGTGAGGCAAGTATTACCATCCCCATTACAGACAGAGATGATGGGACTTTAGAAGGTCAAGTGACTTGTCCAGAGCTAAACAGTCTGCAATAGAGCTCATTAGTTCCTGGCTTGCAGCCACTGCACGATGTACTTGCCTTATTATTACTATCCCAAAATATTGCTTGCCCCAAAATATTACTATTTTTTTTATGCAAATCCTCAGGGAAATTAGAAGCCCAAAGCAACTCACAGATATAAACATGATGGATGCCTTAGATCAAAATGTTGAATCTATTTTGTTTGAAATCTATTTTGTTTGTTATGGAGGCCACACAGTAATTTCACTAGATTTTGCATGATAATGGATAAAAACAAAAGACATTAAAAAAAAAAGAAAGAAAACCGAAAACCACACACACACACAAACAAAAATTGAGCGAGGTCCATGCCAGGAAGTTTCCAAAAAGAAAGAGATTATGAGAATGGGAGTTGGTGGCTGTCTAGTCTTATCATTATTTCCATAGTCCTTTCTGAGGCTACCAAACAGTGCCTTGCTACACAGTCTGTCACTGGGATCAATAAAATAACAGCAAAAATCAGCCTCAATTCAGGCAGGTGTATTACACGCAGTGAGTGGTGATTAGCCTGCCTAACCCTTGGAAGACTGTTCAGCCACAAGGTTTGGGGAAACCAGCTGGGAAACCAGCTTGCTGCCATGAACTGGGGTCTAGTTCAGGCACAATTTTTTTCAGTATTGACAAGCTTTGCTCAGAACCTGGTGCTGTCCAAACAAAATGGAAGTATGTTGATGATTCAGAAAATAAGCCAAGTGTAACTTGGCTCGCATAACCAAAACTCGTCTGGAACTTGCCAGAGATTTTGCATGTGCAAGGAAAGGAAAAGATATTCGCCATGTAAGGCTGAATCAAAGCTATTTCTTGGTTCCCTACTTCATGGACTTCCAAGTGTACTGCTATATTTCATGAGTTTGCCGTCCTGTCACTGGAAGTTGTTTACACTAGGTCATCACCGAGGGACTAGGTCACAACTTTGCCTTTCTTGGGACTTGGCATTGATCTGAAGGTTTATTAGAAGCTGAAGAAGAAGAGGATGGCTCTGCTGACTGCCATAGGCAAGGCAGATTCAAGAGGAACAGGGCACTGTACACTGATCAGTGCATGGCATGTCTGTGAAGGCAACACGATGGGAATTACACTGCTTGGCTGTCTGAGTCCTTGGTGCTGGTAGCCTTTTACACTCTATAGAGGTGTAAATACCTACCTGGAGGGAAAGCACTGCAGAGAAAGCACTCAGTGCAGCACTGAACTGAGGCCAGATCTTCAGTTGATGTCAGTCAGTGCTTCAGCATCAGTGGGGCTGCATCAGTTTGCCGTAGCAAAGGGTGTAATATGGGAAATAGAGATAAGGGGACTCATGTTGTAGTATCCTGTATCCTTGCTTAGACAAGAGCACAGCCCCGAATGGGTTGGCTAGATGCAGGGTGGTAGAAAATCAATCCTGTGTTTTAAAGGTGGGTTTATAATGCAGGATGGACAGGCCAGGCCAGCGGCCAGGCTGGGCTGTCTGTGGGTTGGTCACGTAGGTGACAGCAGTGGGGAAGGTAGAGACCTCAGCAGAGAGCGCGTAGACCAGGACTGATGTCGCAGGTGCTGGGCTGTGCTCAGGCCTCCATATCTCTGCTCCTGCGACCCGCGATAACTGCAGAGGAGCCAGCACAGGTATGGCAGCTGACGTAACAGCCATACCTTTGTTTTGTTGTGTAGATGAACAGGTAGATAACGAGCAGGCAGTGGATGGCAGTCCCTTCCCCCCGCCAACGTCAGGCCTATCACTCACCTCCTCCCCCAGCAAAACTAGGCCTCGGGGACAGAGAAAGGCACGGAGATTAAAACTAACCCGTTGCTTGGAACTGCTGGGCGAAAAGGGCTGATAAGAGGAGGCTGAGATCAGGAGTCAGATTTCAGGGGTAACAAATGAATACCTAGAAAACGGAAGGACGCCGAAAGGGTTATCAGAAGAGAGTGGGATGGCAAGCACGTCCCAACAGCTTCTCCTTTGAAAAAGAAAGAGGAAAGGTGTTTCTCGTGTTGCAGGCACAGGCACAGACTGCTTTGCACCCAGTGAGGCCTGCAAAGATGAAAGCAGCATCCCAGAGCTCTGCTGGAGGTTTGTGGGTTGGGAGCCCAGCGCCCCTCGGCTCCCCTGTGCCTCGTTGCACGTGGTGAGTATTTCTGCCCTGGCAGGTGTTGCAAGCCCCACTGCTCGCTGAGGACGGAGAGGGGAGATGAGACGGGGCTCACGCAGCAGTCCCTGGCTCAGGCTGGTCAATGTGCTTTCAATTTTGGAGCTCTCTGAAAGCTAAGAAAAGAGGCTGCAAGGGGACAAGAAGGATACTGGGGTCCTTGTCTCTCCTGCCTGGCATGAGGTTGCCTTGTCTGCTTTTTTGATTCAAAATAAAGGGAGGCTTGAGGAAAGAGGAGAACTCTGCATTTGGGACTTTGCTTTCCCACTCCCCATGCACCTGGCCACTCGCTCACTTGGACACATGTAATGGGCATGATTTTATTGATAGGAATAGTTAGGGACTAGGAAAAGCCAGCAGATGGGAGCCAGGAGAAGCGGCTGTGAAGGTGAACAGAGAGCTTGTCAGGTGGCCTAGCTGCCGTACGGAGGCAGGAATTCCACGAGAGGTGGCCATGGCTGTGGCTGCTGGGCTGGATGGTCTCCTTGCACAGCAGAGCTCCCCGGGGCACGCTGGAGCCATCGCGGGATGGGCAGCCTCTGGTGCAGTCCCTTCCCCACATGCCCTCTAGCCGTGAATAGTCTCGCTATGATGATTTTGTCCCTTCTTTTTAAATACTGTATTTGGATCTTCCATGGGTCCTCTGGTTTTGGGCTTTTTGCACTGCTATTTTCAAGCTCCTCTTCACAGATATCAAGGGGAGCAGCATGTCCATTCCAGGATGGAGATCTGTTCTTATTCACGTGGTTCCAGAGCTGGAGTTCTAAAAGCCCTACCGGATATAATAAGACTTGGGGTAGAATTGGAAAGTTAGATGATTTTCCTGGCAGCTGCTCTAAGAGCCACTTTCCATTCTGTTTACACAAACACAAAAAAGCACTGATACAGTTTTTTGGTTAGGAAGTAATTCTTTTTTTTTTTTTTAACTAATGTTTATAGTGGGATCTGGCCTCATGAGTTTGCAGTTCTTTTGCAGTTATTTTGATGTTAAGCTGTACAATTTATTTCTCTTTCCAGTGACAGCTGTAGTGTTTTAACTCATCTGATATACTTAACCTTTGTATGTAGATGAGACTTCAGTGGGAGACAGCATTGCAGCATAGTGAGGATGAGCAGGAAGATGGTTATAGACTTTCTGTTCTTCTCTTATAATGCTTCTGTGGATATTTTGCACTCCTGCTGTAGCTCCCAGACCGTCCAGTGTTACTCTGCACTGGGCATGGATTCCGAATGCCAGAGGATGCAAGAACATGTGGCATGATATTGCAGACCAGCTCGTTTTCCCTTATGCCATGGTCAAGGGAGACCTGTCCTTGCAGATTTTGTCTGTGCATGAAGCCAGGGATATGGTCAAATTTTCTCTTCATAGTGAGTTTTCTAGAACTAGGGAAGAGCTAAAACCAAACTGCTATTACAGCAGCAGAATTTTGAGGATACCTGAAAGGTAAACCTGGATTTCACCCCAGTCTTGAAGGCAATATCTGTGTTTATGATAAATCAGATGTGCAGCAAACTCTCCATTCAGAAATCATATTTCTTACTGCCAGATTCTTTGTCCAGGCTTTCTGGATAGCATTTGCTGATGCTATGTGTGCTGTTTCTCTGTCAGCAAAATGAGGAAGGCTTTTTCTGTTTGCTTTCTTTCCAGGCTGCTCACTGTAGTGTCATTTTGTACCACTGCACTCAAATGAGTAATAGGAATCCCTGTACAGTCCAGATAGAAGTTTGCGTTCTCCAGCTATTGAACACTACCAGAAAGTTTCCCCAGTTCCATTTCCTGGGAAAGAAATGCAGAGAGGTTGATTGAAAGTTTCTTTTCCAAGCCAAAGTGAGAGGCAGAGTGCTTGCTGCTCTTGACATGCGACCAAAAGAAAAGCTGCTTGGACAGTGCAGGACCACACAGATGGTGAGTGAATGAGGAAGCCACTTCACCACTGTAATGCAATCACAACCTGCAATCAGAAGGGCACTTTTGCCACCCTTGAGTCTCATGATCATCTAAAGTAATGCAGCAGAGCCATGCATGATCCTTTGAAAACATAAAAGGTCCCTTTTGGTTTTTTTGTCCACTTTATAGAGTCAAATATTCAGAAGGGCTCTCCTCTATTGATTGTTTTATGACCTCAGATCTAACAAGAGGAATGAGTAGTTGCAATGCAGAGGATTAAATTCCAGAGCAGTGAAAAGCAATGTATGCCCAAGGAATCCCACCTCCTTGGCACAGCAATCATGATGCAAGCTGTGATGATAGGATACAGCTATCATGGACTCGTGAGGTGCTGCAGGCCACAAGAATGTGCACTGGTGTTTCCATGAAACATCAAGCTTGGTGTTCATGTAGAGAGCAGCCGTTCAGTTACCTGCAGTAACTCAACCCCATTGCACAAGCATCTTTCCTCTGCAGAGCACAAGCATGGAGATTGTGGCATTTTTCTTTGGAAGAGATGGACTTTGAGTCAGCATTGGGCTGTGCACCTCCCAAGTCATATTGCAGTGCCAGACAAAAGGTCGAGTGCTATTGTGTGCACACACAGAGACCGGGTAGGTTCAGTAGTTTGGGGACCTTTCCTCAAGAGCAGGGTGGCTGTGCTTCTAGAGATCCCAGAGTAATGCATGAATTCCTCCAAGTTCTTTCAGATGAGATTTCTAAGGAGGAAAATTTAGAGTAGAAGAACAGACATGCAACAGCTTTTCTTAAGTTGGGTGTTATTCCTCCTCATTAGTTCTTAACAGGCTCTCAGAAATGACTTTGTGAAACTTTTCCCTGAGGTAAAGGTATTCCTGCAAGGCAGAGAGGCACAGGTCTGCAGGAACCCAGTAGTTCCTACATGGCATTTCATGCCCGATTGCATGGTAGCAGAACCATCAGAGGAATATGGAAAGCCTTCAATAGGGCTTCATCTCGTGGCCAGCAAATTTACTGTTAGGAATCTTGGATCTGAACAGGAATCTTGCATGTGATCAGGAATCTCGCATCTCTCCTCAGAGAGACAGCAATAGGTAATAGCACACATATTGTGCAGGGCCTAGCACAAATATCAAAATTTTGTCTTAACTACCATTTACTTGGTAGTGGATCACTTATTCTTTTATTACATGTGTGTGGAAGAATTAGCATGTTGAAACCTGTTGGCACTACGGTGACATTATTAGCAGTATGACTACTATTAACGCTACTGTTACTCTTATTAGTACATTAATGAGTCATTAATAGATTGAGTTATGTGCTGCAGTAATGTATGCCATAATGGTTTCAAGTGAAAATCATTTGCAAATGTTCTTCCTGCTGTTGAGGGGATGTATTTCCTTGCTTATTACTAGCATTCTAGAGAAATATTTGTCATTGCACCTACTTGATTAGATTTTTTTATTCTATTGAATTCCAGTTTGTGGAATTGTGCTTGTTGTTTTGGTTAGTGAATAAGAAAGGACCTAATTCTATATTTCTGAGTCCCAGAACTTCTCACTGAAAGGAAATGGAAAAATACAAAAACTATAGAGGTAGCCCTCAAATGTACTCTTTCAGATAGTAGGTAAGGTTCAGGACAACATGCCTGTTTCTGGCTGCTGCGATTTCAGATAAAAAGCCCAAAGAAGCTATTTAGCTCTGTAATATATATAGACTACCTACAGTGGCCTCAATGATGCTTCTCCAGCATGCATCGTACAAAATGATCTTCCAGATTATGATTTATATTTTGTGGATTGGTTTGAAATTCGATGCTATGATTTAATTTGTGGAGGAACTGTGTTCCCTTCTGGGGAAATTCTTGCTTAAGAGAGATAGAAGGAAAGAAAGAAAGTGGGGGGAGGAGAGGAGGAGAAAGGAAAAAAGGAAAGAGTGAGAATGATAGAGGTTACGATAGTATTACGTTACTGATTGCATAAACTGACAAAACAGCCTACTGTGACTTGGAGAGTTTAATTTTGTACATTTTGGCAACTTCTTAAAGCAGAAAATGAGAGCAGTACTGTCAACAGGGCTTTTGATATTTCTCGGTGTTTATACTAGAGATGAAAGTGCATTCTGAATTAGGGTGGAAGGCAGCAGGCCAGATTCTGACTTTGGCGACAAGAGGTGATAAACACTGCAGGTTTACCCCCCTGCAGCAGTGGGTAGGAAAGGGTTCTCCCAGTTCACAAAATGTGAGATTTCAGAAGTTATTCCTATTCTTCTTGAAAGATACAGGATCCTTAAAGGGTTTGGCTTTTTTGTGTTCCCATAACAAAACACTAGACAGCAAAGTCACTGCCTTGGCAGATGGGAGACCCTGGGTCACCCTCTCGTTTCTGGTTCACTGTTCCGGCCTCTGGCTGCAGAACTAGTCTCACTGTTTCCAACAAATATTTAATTACTTACATCCAATATCCAAAGGCTCTTACAGGAAAGCAACATCCAAGAATGGCCTCTTGCCTGGAGGTTATTACACCCCTCTTGGATTTAGGATATCCAATTCAGCTCCCTGGCCTGTGTCAGGATTTCATACGTAGGGCTTCTGTGCTCCTGCTGGCTGCAGAAACCATCGGCTGCTCTGGGCAGATTTGTTTATGTATATTTTGACCAGAAGTTTCCTTCTGGACCAGGGAAGCCTTTTCCCACTGCAAGATTTGCTAATACTAATATTTATAAACAACTGGAAAAAAAAAAAAAAAAGCAGGGGGAGGAAGGAAGATTGAGGGGAGAGAGAAGCAAGAGAAGCAAGAGAAGCAGACAAACGTCCAGAATCAAATGTGACCGTCTGACCAAACAGGCATTACAGCATGCGAGCAATTGCACTCTGATTCTGGGCCATTGTCGCCTTTTGCTAAGAGTTAATGGAAACCACAATGAATTGTGCTTATGATTAGCCAGCAAGAATGGTATCCGTCAGTCAAGTTTTGCCACCATTACTCATGTGCAATATTTCATTTCAGAGGCTGCTGTGGCTATTTTACAGGACCTGAGCGAGTACCTGCTCCTCTCTGCCTCCAGCACTGCTATTAAAGGAAAGAGGGAGTTGTGATTTCCCACAGTCTTTGGTAAGGTACAACTTCCTTCCTTGCTCACAGCTTAATGAGAAAGGCTTCACCTCTTCTGCAAACCATCCTGCCTGTTTATTTATAGAGGCCAATATCCAGGCAGCATTGGTAATGCTGCAAACCAGACTTGGACCTGGGACATAGGCTGGTCCAACTCAGTTGCACAGTGGGGTTTTTGTTGGGTGGAGGCATCTCTGTGTCCTCCTCAGGACATAATATCTTGCCTCTAAATAAATGGTCTGCCCTACAGGGTAAGGTGATTCTCAACATGAGCGAGGCTGGTGGAAATGGGCTTATAAAAATATCTGAGCAGTGGAAGAAAATAACTGCTGTTTTCCAAGAAGATGCACTTTTCTATTTTAATTTTCGTAAGGCTGTGATAAAATAAATGTTGTCTATGATGTAAAGCCGAAAGGTTGACCAGAACTTCCTTTGTGGTCAAGCTCTTTTTTTTACTGATTGATTTTAAGTTCTCTAAATTTGTCCGACTCACAAGTGCAGCGGTGACTTAAGTTACAAGAGAGTGTTTGTGTGTCTTTAAGGAAAAATACAGTGACTCCTCCTCCATCTTGCCCTTCTCAACCTTGCAAGGAACCCTGCGCTTGCCTAGAATATTTTTTCTCCCTCAACAGAAAATGTTGATTAAATATTCAGGAAAAAAAAAAGAGCAACTAACCCCTCTAAATGCCTAAATCCCATTTTTATTTTGATGAGAAGCTACTGAATATTGGAACAGTTTAGCAATTTTGACTGAAAATTAATTGCTTTGCAGAGGTGGGTTATCAAAGCTCAAAGCTTTATTGGAAAAAAATGACTTTTGTGGTGATAAAAAAAGAAAAAGTTCAGGAGAGAAAAAAATAAATATGTTTACAAGGGCTTTTCTGTAGCTGCATTGGATGAGCAAAGCCAAAGCCTTATGGCTGTGCCACCGTAAGACTCATGAGTGTCTTCTGTGGTATTTTTTTTTTTCTGAGCTGAAAATACTAAGTCGTTCAGTTTTTCAACTATTCTTCACACCAGGATGGATGGGAGGGTTTGGGCTGGGATCATTTGGCTGGTGGAGTCCAGTCCCACATTACAGAATTGTCACTGTTCTTGGCCTCACTGTGCCTGGGTATCTGTGCTCGGGAGCAGATGCCTTTGTGGCGTGGCACGTTTGGTAGTCTGGGGGCTGTATGCCTGGGTTCCCTATCTAGGAAAAAGAAGGGAGGGAGAAATGCTTGGGTCTCCCTCCAGCAGGACTTGGGACATGCTCCAAGTAGGAATCTGTGCTGATTGACACACAAGTGCTTTGGGCTGCCTAGGCTGGATCCTGATGGGTGGCTGAGATGAAGGAAATTCCAGGACAGAACTGGGGGCAACTGGTGTGCAGAAAGGATGACTGGGGTAAACTTCTCCCTCTGACTGCCCCACGCTTTGCTGCCCCACTGGTTCTACAGTGTACATAAAAGTGCCTCAGTGCCTCGGTGAGATGACCAGGTTATGGTAAGTTTGTGACCCAAACAGCCAAGATCAGCTGAACTCCATGTAGTGAAGTCATGAAGTATTCAGTCCTCAAGTACAAGCAAAATTATTCATCTTCCTTAAAAATCCATGCCTACTAGCATAGCCAGCTTTTGAATAAATATAAATGAATGCAGATATATAAAGTTCAGATAAGGGAAAAGCACAATGATAAGGGAAGAGCCTTGCAAATCCCTGCAGACCCTGCATGCTGTTTCTCTTCAGCTTTGGTTCCCTGGGCACTTTGGCTGTCTCTCTAGTCCATTCACTGCTTAGTAGCTCTCAGGCTTTTCCATGCTAGGGATTTGAGCCACATGAATCCGACTGGTCCTTGCTTTTTGTTACAGATATGGAGAAGAAATAAATGTTCGCAGTCCTTACAAGATTGGAGAGATGGACCAAGGGAGTCATGTTTTGATATTAGTTGAGTTTATACTCTTTAGGATGGGGACTTCTCCTCCTTGTTTTCCTCCAGGGTAAAGAGATGAAGAGACATTAAAACTACTCTTGTGTATGACTGTAGTCAGAGAGCAACAGAAACAGCCATATAGGCTGCCTGTGGGGGTATTTCTTGGTATTGGCTGCGTTTAGCTGTTGTTGAGGTCAGTTTTTCCAATGACTGTTGGGAGCTGAGCAGCCCATTCCTCATCCACATCCAACTGGTGAGAGGCCCATATGATGCCAGGTGTGCAGCTTCAGAAGACACATAAGGTACTAGATAAAACAGTTAACAGGAGGGGAAGAGATTTCTTTCCACAGACTATAGTTTTTAAGGGTATTTTGGCATGCAAGTTAACCTTTCCTTGGGTCTCTTGTCAGCAGGTGGGAACTTTTTAAAATTGTCCTTTTACTGAGAAGGGCTGAATCGTCTGCCCTAAAGCATCCCTTAATGCAATTAAAACCAGCAGTACTGCTTCTCCAACACTGGGGCCTCTGATACTGGGAGGGGAAGCGGTGGCTCCTCTTTGAAGTCCCACCTACGGGAACATCAGTGGCAGGACTTCAAAGGGAAGCTGCTATTTCCTGTTGGAGCTCAGCCCTGGTGCTCAGCACTGCTAACAAAGCAGTCGGACTGGTTGTGAAGGCACTGATCCAGCAGAGCACTTAAGCACATGCTTAAGTCCCTCAGGACTTAACTGCATACTCTGCTGGGTTGGAGTTTGACTGGGCTGGAAACTGGACTGATGGTTGGGTCAAGATTTCAAGGGAGAGAACCATGTCTAAATACCTTGGAGGAACAGAGCGGAATAGTGAGGAGAAGGCAAATATGCTGTTTTGGAAGGAACAGTGTTGATATGGAGAGCAGAAGGTGTAAACTGCCTTCTTGATGTCCTCATACTCTTTCAGCAGCAGTTTGACTTTGTTGATATTCAGCTTCCTTGGACCTTTCCTAGTGTCATCCAGCTGGTCAGAGGGATGAGGTCCTCAGTTACTCTTTGTTCATTTTTTTTTTCCACAAAAAAAGCTCGATGGACACTGTAAATCTGGCCAGCCATTCAGAACCCAGTGACTTGCATCTGTTGCAACAGCAGGAGGTGGAAATACCACGAGCAATAAATACTGCTGCATTTAGTGAACAACCTGGAGAGAGACATTGGGCTGCATGAACTCCCAGCAAAAGCAGATACTTGCAAATCATCCCTTGAATTCAGAACTAGCCTAAATCTGCTTTGAATTTACCTTAATTGAGCTGCGAGCTGAGTGTCTGGACCAGTAAATAGAGTTGAGGTGGGAGTCTATTGCAAACAGGTAAGAAATGCTAAAGGTGCAAGCATCCTGCCCTGTCTCTTGCTATTTTTTTTCTTCAGGATTAGTTCCTCTGCTCTCTGTGGAGTTACTTGCAGAGTAAGGGATGGCAGAACTGAGACTTAGTTTTACAGAGAGCATTATTCAGGTAATTCACATAATTTGCACCAGCTTCTCTGTTGTTGTCCTCAGGCTACAGATAGGCCTTGTGGTTGTGATGTGCAGCTGATGCACAGGTGCAGATGTGTCTAACCACACTGCTAACCTCACTCTCAGCATGATTTCACCTCCTCTCCAGCAGCAGTGCAGCACGGCAGCTTCTCGCCCATCACAACCTACATGAAGCCCTATGCTTGCCTCATACGCAGCCATTAAAAGAAGAACAGGAGTTGTTCTGTGCTGGTAGAAAAAGTGTTTGCAATTGGAAGGGCTGCTGTTCTTTGTGGAACAGCCGTATCTGATTAAACATGGGAGTTTGTAGGCTGGGGGAATAAATAGGTCACCTAACCTGTGAAAACCTGTAGTTTCCAGGTCCTGCTTCCAGAGAGCTTCTTGTGCTTGGGACAGCATGGTGTGCCAAGGCACTCAGCAGACTGCAGTCCTCCTCTGTTTTGGTATTCCTCGTCTAGGTTGGAGTCCTGGGGGAACCTGTTGCCTGACACTTGCTAATCCTCCGTGCCAAGACAGTGGTGTGAGAACAGTGTGTTTGCTGGATGCTGTCACCTGAGACAGTCTGAAGAATAAAGACTAAAGAAAGTCTTTATTCATATTATGAAAGCATCTCCAAAATTCTTAGGACACTGTGTTTAGATGTCACCAGTGGTCATACACATAGATTGGGATACCCCAGAGCAAACATAATGCAGATCTCCAATACACAGATGTGCTCTATGTAGCTCATGCCGACCAAGGCAGTAAGACTCGATTCTGTGCTGATGTCTGTAGAGAAGGTGAGACCCCGTCGTGTCTCCTTGTCAGCTCAGGTGAAGGATGCTACCACAGTCTGATACACATGTTACTGTTGGTGTTGCTTGATAGTTTCATGGCATATTCTTTGTGGGCTCACGCCGGTGTCTCCACTCTGTGGTTTTATGGGACATTCTGGTTTGGAAGCAGCCACACACGAGGTGTGGATATGTTCTCCTTTGGATGGGTAGGGTTGGATGGGCCAGTCTTTCCCAGCATGGCTCGTGCCTCAGTGCTCTGTGAGGGGGGTTATTCCAGAACATGAGTGTGGTCACTGCACCTGGGAATGAAGCTGGTGACCTCAGAGGCTGTTGAAAAAGTTTGAACTCAGCTTTGTTTTGCACCTTGAAAATTCACTAGAACTATCTGATGTGATTTCTTAGAAAGGAGGTCCTGTTTTGTAACTGAGTTTTGGGAGTAGTATTCAAGAAAACTCTGCTTAGTTCTCATTTCTGACACTGGATGTCAGATTCTGGGTGGCCTTTAGCAGCTCGCTCAGCTCTTTTGTCCCTTCGGTCTCCCATCTGTAAAACAAGCTGATAGCCTTTTTTTTTTTTTTTTTTTTTTTTTTTTTTTTTTTTTTTTTTTTGTCCTGTTATTAGACAAGACAGCAAGTTCCAGAGTTGAGGGATATATTTCATTATGTGATGTATGGGTACTAGCTATGCTCCTGAGCAGGATCCTCCTGTGAAATGAGTAAATTAATGCTAATAACAAATCTAGACAGGGCTGATCTTTGGAAAGATTTCTTCCAAAGGCTATTTGGATTCAAAGAAGGTGCATTTTGTTAATCTTTTTCATTTGTGTGGTTTCTACCCATGGGTTAGTACTGAAAGGGTTTTATCCGATCCAGGGTGTACATGCAAATATTTCTATTTGAATAATACTGGAGAATAAATTTAGAAATGTTTAAAGAGGGCATGAATACCTCAATCTGCTAGGTGGAAAAATTACTACTTCTTGTGGGTAACCCAACCTGTTTAATTTGCTAAAAACATACCTGACTCAGAAAAAAAAAAAAAAAAAAAAAAAAAATGAATAACTGAAAAGATAAATTTTAAAAAAACAACTCTCTTCAGATTTCTAGTTTAATATTTCAGTGTGCAACAGTATTTTCATAACTGCAGCTTTTTTTGGGCAGAGGTGGGGGAAATTAGAATATATTAGAGAACTTTGGAAACCACTTTCTATTTGTAAAACATGTTGTGTGTGTATCATAACACCTACAGGACTCACAGCCCTGCCAGATTGTGCATTGACTGCCAGGATTTTCCTTGCTAAATGGCATTATACTGCTTTGTGGGTATTGAAAACAAATATTTTGAGGGAGGGAGCATTCTCATCCACAGCACATTTGTCGTACTGGCAATATTCAGTCATAGTGTTGTATTTAAAAGCTGCTGCATTTTTCAGCTGGCTAATATAAGTCAAAGGGTAGGTTTAATGAACTCTCGTGTGCTCTGTGATGGCTTTGGCTCGGATCTTTTGCAATATAGCAGCCCCTAGGGGCTCTGGAGGAGATCAGGGCCTCCTTACGTTGCGATCACATAGCAGAGGACAACAGCTGAAGGTGGAAACTGCAGTGGTTGTATTCAGACATCACAGAGGAGTTTTCCTTCCCCCGGCCTGCGTTGGGAGGGATGCAAGACTGCAGGATGGATGAGTAGGTTCAGCCAAAGCTGCACCGTGCGACGGGATGCGCCTCTGCTGCAGGTGCCTCTAACCAGTTAGCTACAGGTAGCAATAACAGTAACACAGCGGCAGATTAGACATGCCCTGAGGCGAGACCCAAGGTCCCCTACACGCTGGTACATGCTGCGTTGCTAAAGCTTCCCTGCTCTTAATCCCACAGCTAATTAGCGTCAAGCTCCCACAGGTTCTGTGGCAAAAGCCCACAGCAAAGTAGAGCAGCATCCCCTTGGTGCTGGGTGCCTGGTCACCCTGGTGCCAGCGTGCCCATCAGAGGAGAGGGTGCCCAGGTAGCACCTTCCCCACGGCCCAGCGGCCGGCCAGGGCTTGCCTGGGAGCTCAGGTGGTTTCCTTTCCTTGTGTGGCTTTGTTGTGCAAGGCGTTGGCTGAGCTGAGAGCGTGAAAAGGGTTTTGG
Organism: Rhynchotus rufescens; assembly: GCA_032273925.1. Lineage (NCBI taxonomy): Eukaryota > Metazoa > Chordata > Aves > Tinamiformes > Tinamidae > Rhynchotus > Rhynchotus rufescens. The sequence continues at coordinate 16,123 of JAVCKT010035215.1, forward strand.
AAACCTTGGTGTCCTAGACTTCTTGCACGGTTTGGACTGGAAAAATCTGTAGAAGCGTTTAGGCTAGGACTAACGGCTTCTGAGCTGGAAATTGCCTTGTTTGTTTTTGTTTACCAAAAATGTATTTTTCGCCAAGAAATTTGCAAATTCAGGCCCATAGATTTGTTGAAAAAAGGGGAAAAAAATCTCTGGAAGATATATATATAGCCAGATTAGCAGCAGTCTAAGAAAATGATCATTCCTACTCTGTGCTGCTTTTCTAATCTTAGAAGGGTAAGCCTAGGGCTTAAGAATACCTAGCAGCACAAGGCAGAAACCAAGTTTAGAGGGTGATTCCACTGCTGAGATGAGATGAGCCAGGATGTTCTCATCTCAAGAGCCTTCCAAAGAGAAGCAGGGTGAGGTAGAAGCTGCTGAGGCTCCATGATGCAGCTGCAGGAACAGTCTCCAATGGGCTAGTGCCTGCAAAAGTGAAGCCCCCTAAGGCTCAGCCTAAGGCTCATGCCCTGCATGCAGCCTCAGACAGAGCTGAGAAGAAGCAGAGAGAATTGCCCAATGCCCTCCAATTTACTGATGTCAGCAGCACATTGCAAGCTGGATTTGCCAAGCAGAGAAGGGTAGACATTTGCTGACATTTTATATTATGTTTCAGTGGCACTCCTGTTTCTGTTGGGGATACAAGCTGTGATTAAAATGTAAGCTAATTAGTGTTTAGTTATTAAAATCTACTTGCTTTTTAATCACAGTAGACAGCTGTGATCAGTTTTTACAGGTAAAAAGAACAAGTGTCCTGCCAGAAACTTTAACAAGCCTTAATCCCCAGCTATGCAATTTCTGTGGCTAGAGAGAGGCCTGCTGGGTTTTAGAAGTGATTATCAGAGATGAACAATTGAAAAAGAAAAAAAAAAAAGAAATAAAAAAGATGTTTTGGAGCATATTAGGAAAAATCTTCATGAAAGGACTCTTCTGCTTTTTCTACTTTCCTCCTGGAAATGATATTATCTGGTTGGATGGGGCTGCTTTGGAGGCTTCAGGGCACATTAAAGGGTAATAAGAAGGGCATGGGGTGAGGAAAAAGTTCCTGCTGAGTTAAAGAGAGACACCTGATAGCTCTTCTGGGAGCAGAGAGTCAGGTTTAATAATGTCCTTGCTAAGCACAGTGAATAATTGAGGTCAGGGTCCTGGGTAAGGGTAATAAGGGGATAGTCTCCTGTGTGCAGTGTGGTGGTGTGGACCTGTTGCTTGCAGGATGTGAGTGATGCTGATAGTAAGTGCAGAGCAGCCCTGGGTCCCTTGGGACCATCACAGCAGCAGGTAGGTTCTTTTTTTTTTTTTATTTTGTCTTAATCAGTTTAGTAATTGTATTGATTATAAAATGAGGGGCAGCACGGAAGCCAATGAGCTTAGAACAGTGAGCATGAGAGCTGATCAGCTGTTAGGGGCCTGGTTAAGACAGCAACTTCTCTTGTTCTGCCTCACTGGTAGAGTAATCTCCAGCTGGAACTAGAGAGCTCCATATGTGCCCATCAGAATTACTGCTTTTAGGTTTCTAGGGATCATTGTGCCCTCCATATGTGAGAATGCCTCCCAAAATCTCATCCTCAGAGCACTCTGGAGAAGGCAGGCTTCCTTTCTCCCTTGGTGTACAGACGAGACACTTGCTAAAGTTATAAAGGGAGTCTCTGTTGCAACTGAGTTATTAAGTTGAATTTTAGGTTTTCACTCTAACCACTGAGGCTGGTCAGGTCCCATACATCTGTTGTGCTCGTGTCATCTGTGTTGCCACTGGCATTCAGGATATTCACGGAAATGCTAGCAGAGGAGCTCGTGCAAGCTGTAAAAAACCAAAATAAGCGCTGCTTTAGTTGCCATTGCTCTAGGAAGACAAAGCCTCCCTGGATCAAGGAGATGCAGAAGAACAGTGTCTGAAAAACACAGACTTATGTAATCTTTACTCTCTTTGCCTGTGCTTTTTGTCCCTGATCCTGCTACAGGGTGAGGGCAGAGGTTGGTTTTGGTGGGTGTGTGGACTGTGTGTGTGCTACCAGTCTGGTGCTTTCTCTGTGGTGGGTTTTGAGCTGCAGCTTTCTGGAACCTGACATTCCAACAGAAAGCAAGGACTCATCGCACTTTCTTCCACCTCATTGCAAGGTTGAAGGGAGGACCACAACTCATACATGTGCTTTGGCACAAAGGATGTGGAGTATTTGTGAGCCAGGACTTTACCATTTAGTGATAAGTGATAAATGCCTGAAAAATGTAATTCTGCTAACTTCAGGCACAGGAAAAGCATGTTTGTCAAGTCTGCCCTGAGAGCGTCTGGCCAAAGGACCCCTTCTAACAGGTCCATATGCTGCCTCACCCAGCAGGCACATTGCCTAGCACAGGGAGGGTCCTGTGACCTGCAGGGTCTTCAGTGCCAGCTGTTAATAACAAATCACAAATATCAGACAAGTTTTCTGAGCCTTCCTTCCATAGACTTGGATTCAAGGTTTGTAGTAAGCAAAAAGGAAAAAAAGTAGAAAAAAAAAAAAAAAGAAAAAGTAGAAGAGAGAGCTTATTAAATGGCCAGTTTGCATTAGTTTGATAGTCTTTGCACGCCCACAAAAAGTGAAGTAATGAATGAGAATTTGGTCAGTATGTGTAGGACTGGAACACTAGCACATGATCTAGTAGACTGATGAAGCACTAAAAACACTTTATGAATAAGTCATTCATAACTTATCACCCTAGTAATCATTTCCTCAGTGATAACCACTTTCTAAAAAAGTATTAAATTGGACATGTCATGGGCTTAAAATTTAAGATAAATTCAGGCCATATTCTGCCTTGTCTTGAGGTTGACTGACAGAGAGGGGGTTGGCATGAAATGACCCATTTCTGTGAGTTCTTTGTGCAAGGACTTGTGCTGAGCAGCTCCCCATGCTCCACAGCGCCCAAGGGAACACGTGTAAGGGATGCAGCAATGTGCAGTTCCCCTCACATCTGAATGCCACAGTTGTCCTGTGTTAGTAAAATACTCGATATAGCTTGTGGCTAGCTGGGCCTTCCATGCTCCCCGCTCCCAAGCATAGGTCCTGTGCAAAAAAAAAAACAGTATGTGGGCTGCAGAAAAGTGCTGTACCGTGAGGCATAAATTAATCTTAATTGCAGTGTTTCCTCAGTTTCTAGGCTAGGCTTTGTCATTGCAATAATGTTCTTTAATGTTGTTATTGTTCTGTACCTATGTTAAATGTTTTACGAGGAACGATGGTCACGATGGCTCAGTTAGGCCTTCTGAATACTGGCCGAAGGGGATGGTTAAAAATTGGTGTGTGTAACTAAGACAGACCTGGGGCTCTGGTGCTGTGGCTGGCTGTTCCCTGCCCTCACAGGCTTCTCCTCCTGTACATCTGCTGGGGCTTTCTGCTTCACTGCGCTGCTCCGGGAGGAGAATCCATCCCATTAGTAGTGGCGGGTGCTCCCCAAAATCACAGAGTCCCAATTGTCCTCCCTTCCCGATTCATTTGCCACATGTTTAAAACTGAATGTAGCTATGTGAAAAAGAGGAAAAGTTCAGGCAGAGGAATAATTTATAATTCTCAATAATATTGCCTCTAGCTACTGCTCCATAGTGCCAGTTCCTGCCCAACGTGGTTTCTGCAGCTGACAGCTATAAAAGTTTGTTGACCTGAGAGGCTTAGTATCAACCATAGCTACAGGCAAAGTCAATATGGAGGCTGAAAATCCAGGGCTAATAGAAAAATAGAAGTCAATATTTGGGATGTGAGTCAGGAACTTAAAATAGGAAAGTGAAACAGATGAGGGCTGTAGCTGCAAGAGTGCTGGAGGTGAAATGTTTAGATCCAAGGACCGCTGCTGATTACTATCTTCCCCTCTAACAAGGTTGCTCATTCTGCTTCAGAAATGCATTTCCAGTGGCCAGGCCACCTCCCTGACCTATATTCCTCAGACTGCCGTTACGTCAGAGCCTGCCTATTTGGGGTTATAAGTGAAATCCTCTGTCTTCTAGGTGAAATCCACAGGTAATTATATGTGGGGCAAATATGGGCTGGGGCATGGAGAGGCCAGGAGAAGAGTTTGGTTTAGGTCTGTTTATACTGGAAAATCCCCTTTCTAAGCCTGCACTGTTAATCTGTCGAAGGGAGGGTAGGGGGCACAGGGAAGTTCCCCAGCACATGAGGCAGTAGCTGAAGGGAACAGTGATTTCACAGTGAGGATCTTCTAGCTGAGCATCAGGTGGAAAAGTAACTCGCCTCCAGTGGTTTTTTCCTACTGGCGAGGGGCATGGGGAACTGAGAGCTCTTGCCCACAAATGAAAATGATGTGGCCTGATTTACACTCTGAGGTATGGGGAGCAGAGCCTGAGCATGCTGCTGATGAATTTATAAGCCTTTCTGTGAGGCGGTATTTAATTTATACAGCTTCTCTCCGCTTGGTTTTAGTGGACCAGATCTCTAGCAGATGTGAACCTACCCAACACCATTGAAGTCAGTGGAGCCAGTTTACTGCAGCTGAAGGACTGGGCCTGCACCATGTGGTGTTTGAAGCCAGCGCAGGCTGGTAAGTCCTCGCAGGGCACTCGCTCTGTAGCTAAGAAGGTTTCTGCGCAGTCACCTTGACATTGTTTCCCAGGCATATGCTGTGGTCCGTATTTCTTGCATATACAGTGCTTCAGCTAACCCAGTTAGTCCGCGGTGAAACAGTAGCTGTGGAGAAGAGAAAGAAATAGAAGTCTTTAAATGAGCAATTCCTGGATAGGAAAGTCAGACTCAGAACTGAACTGTGCTCAATACAAGTCCAGAAGTAGAAGGCCAATAAGTCTTTCAAGCTGGGCTGCATTACACTACAGTTGACTGGGAAAATGTCGTTGAAACTATATTTTTGGTGGAAAGTAGGGTTTCAACTGAACAAATTATTCCAAGAATTACTTCTAGTCTCCGTGTAAAATTTTGTATTTTTATTTAAAAATCTAGATGCCTCAAACCTCAAATATTTTGGTTGAACCACATTTTGATTATAATATGGTTCCTGGTTCATGCTATGCCATCTGACTATTGTGAACCTCACTGGGTTTTAATTTGACATAATTTCAGATTTTTGTAACCTGCTAGCAGTACTCTAATATGTATAGTGCTCATTAGTTTTTCCTGACTGTCTGAGTACATGGGCAATGTGGTATGTCAGCACATCCTAAAATATATACGTTCAGGTATACAACCCTAGTAGCTATGTAAGTTAGTATTTAAGATGCAGAAAACTGAGGCACAGAGCACAGCATGACTTGCCTATGGTCTCAAATGAAACTTGTTGTTGACTCAGCAAGTAACTGGAACCCAGTCTGATGCCAGAACTAGAAAATGTCAGATCATCTCATATTCCCCTCTGCTGCAGCCTGATTTTTCCTAAGGAGGAAACAAACCAATCTCTGTTTGTCTCACCTTGGGGACCAGTGTTAAAACAGATACCCTACCTCTCAGCCAAGCTTTTCCAGCTGGAGAGTTCCAGGAGATAAGGTGTCCATAGAGATACATTATCTATATATGCGGATATATGTGAAGTTCTCTTTGAGCAGCATCCAGGGTTGTTGGTTTTCAAGAAACTAGATGAAATTTTTTTTTAAAAAAAATGTTCCTAACTTCAGTGAAGCCACAGCTCTTGGATCTGGCAGCTACTGAGTTTCAGCTCTGCAGCCATTGCACTGAGGCTGCAGTTTGGTGGCTTTCTGACTCTGAGTTAACGTAGTCCTGGCGTCCAGCTGCCCTCTGGCCCTTCTCTCCATCCCTGGCCCAGGAACAGGACAACCTTCTTGCTGGTACCAAAATTTTGGGGGCTGAGCTGTAGACTGGCTGCCCAGGCCTCTGTGCCTGGTGATTCCAGCGCTCCGGGACTGCAGCCTGGTGGCTCCAGGGAGCTCCCTGTGTGTCCAGCTGTGACAGGGCCATCGGATGCCCTCCTCAGGGGCACATGTCCTGCTGCTTCCAGGGAGGGCAGCAACACAGGCAAATCTCTTTCTAAATTCCTGCCTTGCTTTTGATATGTCAAAAGCTAGTAAAATGCAGGACATTTCAAAAGAAATTTATTGAGGCTCAATGAACCAGCATGTCTGGATGATTTTTTTTTTCAGTAGAGAGCCTTTAAACTAGGAACAGTTTTCATCATCATACCTCTGGGGTAGTCCCATGGTTTGTGAATACACAGCTAGGAGTCAGCTATAAACAAAACTGTGAATAAGTACATAACAAGACCATTATATAAGGCATTTTGCGGATGTCAAATGCATGGAAGGGTGTTTTGTTTTTGCTTTTAAAGAAATATAGTATTGTAAAAATGTTCTTGTTAAACCCAAAGTTTTCTCTTCTTATCACCTAGACACAAGCACACCAATACAGCTCTTAGAGGGAGTGAATGTCGTAAATTGACGTAAAGTAATTTAACTTTGCATAAACTGGTCACATTTTAAGGGACTTAAGCTATTACATGAACAGAAATGTTAGATTTCTCCCTTCAGATAGTACAAAGCTTTCTGCTGCATGTTCATATATATCAGGGAATATTAGGTCTTCAACTTGTAATTCTTGCAAGATTGAGTATTGCCTATTCTGCATCTCAGAAGATTATAATTTTGCAGAGATGTTGGATCACTTGTCATCTGGGGTAATGTGCAAAGAGGTCCCAGAGAGGCTCCGAAGTCTGTTTCCTTGATCTGTGATGAAGAGCCCCAGGAAGTGGCTGCATTTCTGTGGAGAGTGATCCTAGCTCTTTATGTGCGTGTCCCACTGGCCTCTTTCAGCGTGACTGAAACTGCATCAATTTGACATACAGTGAGCAATTACGAATGGCTCTTTCATCAAGTTTAGGCTAGGTTATTAATACTTGATTTCACTTAAATGCCAACTCCTGCAGGGCTTCTCTCAGATAAATAATGTTGCTTGTGCTGGTACCAACTAAATACTCCTTAGGCAGTCCTACAAATTCCTGGTGCTCAGTACACACTGAATCTTCCAAACAGACTATTTCTAATGTTGGGAAACCTCACATATTTTTTAAGAGCAAATGAGACTACAGGTATTGATCAAAATCTGATAATCTCTACTACCTGAGATGTCTAAAGAGCATATCTAGAGTATAGAGCAGCAGTAGAAGCTAGTTCAGGAATGGTGTCATTTGCAGAGTGAGAGCATGTGCTTTCACATGGGCAAAACAGTACACATGCATCACT
>JAVCKT010035220.1:0-10780 GCA_032273925.1 Rhynchotus rufescens
CTGCCTGTCCATGTTGTTTGCTTTCCTGAGTAGATTTTCTGTGGGAATGTTGCTCTAGATAGAAGGCGACGTACATTTGGCCATATATTTGCAGACTTATTCTGCAGACCTGACCAGTAGGAGAGAGCAGAGCGAAGGAGCAGTACAGTGCATGTGTGTTCACGTCATGTAAATACCTCTGTCCTCTACACAAAACAGAATCACATCGGTTACAGCAGTGGCTTAAGAAAATAAATGTTCAAAGATAGAAAATACTCTGTTGTCCAAAGGTTAATATACAAGTGTTTTATTTCAATTAGCAAGCTTCCTTCTGATGTTCTCTTTTGGAAAGACGTTGGGATTCCAAATAGTTACAGACCCTGTGCATTGAAGCAGCCAGTCAAGGCATTGCATTGTGTGTTTTTAAGTGCTTAAGACAAGTTGTTGTATTGCTATTGTCCTATTTTCTCTTGTCCCTTTCTTTTTGATTGTTTCAAGTAGATTACTTGCCTTTGAGTAATGCATAAAAAGAACTGATTTATTGTTCATGTGCAATCTTGACCCATATTTCATATTTTTTTTTATTTTTTTCATAGGTCCTCCCATGCCATCCTCCTCATCTAGTCCATCAGTTATTGAACATTTACACTCCCCTCCTCCATCACCCAACCTCCATGACAACCAGAGGTGGTTATTAAGTAATAATGCCAGCCAGCCAGTTCAGGACTCTGATACAGATGAGGACTATACTGCCAGCTCATATCTAGTGCAGACCGGTACGGTTTCAGTTTCTGTCCCAGGTCATGGTAAGAAGAGGACGCTTTGTCCATAGTTTGAATGTGCTTTTGTTTTCTATCCTCTTATGAAATTGCCTGCTAAGAATTAAATTAGAAATAAATCTGTATTTTAAACTTATTTTCCCTGAATGTGACAAATGATGCGTCTGCTTTGAAAATGCCGCAGCATGAACAGCTTGTAATAACTTTTAACCTAATTTTTAATATATGAGAGCTTGTTTAAGTTATTTTTAAATGCATTAGTTGCATGTAGCAAATGCCGCTGATGACTTGTGTCCTGCACCTTGCAGCAAGTGTCTGACGAGCTTGTGGTTGTGGGCTTATACAGTGGGCAGGCTGCCCTTGGGTAAGCACCACGCTCAGCTCCTGCGGGACGTGGAGAGCCCCTCGTGCCGCCCCACGGAGTCGGTCCCTGTGGCTGCCCCAGGGCAGGCGGACGGGGACATAGGTGCAGGACATAGGTTATATGGTTGGCAAAGGGAAAGGTGGCCCCAAAGATGCACGTGTGTGTTCCCCATTACCCCCCTCCAATGGCTAGTCCTGGAACCAGAGATGGGGCATGTACCTGAAACCCGCTGAGCTGACCCCTTATGCTTCAGGCTGTAACCAGGCTTTTATGGCCCTTTGTTGTTAATGTAAAAATGGTCAGAGGGATGCATTTTTGTTGTATGAATTGGATATATTTTCTTAGGAAAATATATCTGGGGAAAGTAATTCCTAAATTTATGGCCCTGCTCCAAGAGATCGGCCAAGCTTGGGCCGAGTTGGACGTTTCTTAGGCCACTTGGTGCCTCCTGCGTGTGAGAACGTGTCCCGGGGCAGAGCCGCTGGACGGGGATGGTTGTTGCAGAAGAGCCCTGCATGTGGCCCCCATGGCAGCTCGTGGGGCACCTCTGTGCTGCAGAGCAGCAGCCCCCTGTGCCCCCCAAGTGGGAACGTGGCTCTGGGGCAGCGTCCAGGAGAGCACCGGGCAGAGCAGCCTGCCTGGGTTTGTCGCTCTCCTTTGGCAGTTCTGTGCCTTTGCCAGGGCAGCGGGGCCTCCAGGGAGAATGCAGACACTTAGACTAAGGTTTTAAGAAAGGCTTATTTTATTTTTAAATGTTTGGTGACTTGCTCAGTATTAATTTGTGAAGGGCTTGGAGAAACAGTGTAATGTACCGGGGTCATAACTGGGGTGCTTTGTGAAGATGTCTTATTTCTTCTATGTCTATGAATGTGAAATCTATTGGACAATCTGTGCATTATCTGAAGGCAGCCTGCTCTAGCTTAGTAAATCAGTGTGGATTTAGATTGCTGTCATATCTACCAGACTTTGTTATACAAACAACAAAAAATGCAAAAGAAACAGAAAGATACTAAAAAATTGGAATTTTGGGAAGGGCACCTTCTGTTCCCTAACCTCTTAGGGAATAACTAAGAAGCTAGTGGGCATTTTTTATTCCTCTAGGTTTTAGCATTTTGCCACTGCTGAAATCTTCAACAGTTGCTTGCCACTCTGAGTCTAGTGGCCTTGAGAAATGTTCCATAGAATCACAGAATCATTATGGTTGGCAAAATCCTTCAAGATCATCAGGCCCAACTGTATTCCCTATTTCATTCCAGGCAGGCCAAAGTAAGTTCAGCTAGCTGCAGCACATCAGGAGCTGGTGTGTGTTGAGAAAGCTGTCCTTGGCGAGGCTAGAGCTAACCAGAAGGGAAAAAACCTCTTGCTCTGTATGGTACATGCTCATCTTCTCATCCTGGCCATTGATGAACATGTTAATATTGGCCTCGGTATTAACCCCTTTGGGACACCGTGCGTGGCTGGCCTGCAGCTGGACTCGGTAGCAGTACTCACAGCGCCTGAGCCCCGGAGTTCAGGGAGCTTTCCGTGTCCCGCACTGTCTGCTTACCCGCCCCGTGCTTCACTAGCTCATGTCCGAGGCCTCTGCAGGAGTCGGTGTCAGGAGCCTTGCTAAAGTCGAGATAAATCTATGCCCCCTGCTCCCCCTCACCCGCCAAGCCGGCCAGCTCGTCACTGGGGTTTCCCCCTCGGGGAATGGATCCGTCGTCGCTGCTCTCGAGGAGCTTCCCGCCTTGGCCTCAGCCGCGCTCGAGGTGAGGCCGCCCAGAGGGCAGCGCCCTCTCCTTGCCTGTCCTGCAGCTAGGGCCCGAGCACTTCGGGTCCGTGTCCCATAGACACGCTTGCAGCTTCTACTTAATCCTGCCCAAGAACCAGTATCAATGATGTCTATTGGCACTGATATATACACACTCCTCTAGCAGCTTTTTGTATATGTATGAGATACAGTCAATGATCTTTCTCTCTCTCCACAAGATTAGACTTTCTGAAAGCAGTCCAACGTGCTTTCAGGTTCAGCAGCTTCTCAACCACAGACGCTGTGGTTGTGACTGCCATAGAGTAAACAGGGTTCCCTTGCCCTGCTCCTAGGGACCACGGCAGTAGGAGCTCTCATAAAGGGGCAAGTTCCAGCCGTGCAGTCGGCTGCAGAGCAGTGATGGCTTTGCCCCAAGATCAGGGTATTTCTGATATTTGCCTGAGGTTGGTTGCTTGTTTTCAAGCTTTTGGCCTGCTCAAGAAGAAAATGCACTCTTCTCTTGTCTTTACCAAGCAGGTAACAGTAAAGTTTAATAATGATGCTAATAGTTTATAAGTTAGCTACAAATTTCTTGGAGTGAATGATTTGCGTTGTTGGAGAGCTGTTTTACTAGTATGCAGATCTACTCTTGGAAGTTAAGGTCGTTTAACCTTCATATGTTCCCATTTGAGTACTGACTTCTCTTTAGCTAGCATGCCAGCTGCTACAGCAAACACAGCACTTTCAATGGCATAGGTTTGTTTTGTTCTTGTTCTTTGTTTTGTTTTGTTTTTCTTTACCAGCCTTCTTTTAATATCTCAGGATGCAAAAGAAGCTTTCCACACTATTTAATATTAATGGGAGCAAAATAACTCCAGTGCTATGTTCTGGATGATTTCTCCAATATTTATATGGGCTAGGGGAAAAGGAAAAAGCACTTTAGGAACATTTAGAATGAAAAAGGTACTGATGGAAAACAATTGTGTTATTCAGCTGTTTTCAGTTATATTGAATTTATGTGAATAAGAAGTTAAATTACTCTTCCTTCAGTCTGTGCAAATATCTGTTTTGTTTTCTTTTCATCTTAGTTCATTTGATCAGTGTAGCACCCTCCTCAAGTTGTAAAGAATCTGATTCTGTATTTAGAAGGGTATTTACCTGCACCTCTGCCTTGGTTAGTTTATTTTGCTGACCAATGGGAATTAGCTTTTATTTGTGGAATTAGCTATAACTAATTCTAATAATTCACATTTCTGTGCCCGCCACACATGGGCAATAGATCTTCATGGAGGGATTACTAATACCTTTAAAAAATTCAGTTCAAGTAGGACCGTAAAAGCATTGAGAATAATTTTATAAGAATCATTTCATTTCTATAAAAGGGGTGTGATAATATGGATAAATTTCAGAAGGACATAAATTTTAGGACCATCAATCTTTGCAGTGTTCCTTTACATGGCATCCCCAATTTATTCCAGCTCTTATTGTTCCTCCTCGTTGCGGTGCAGCTCAGGATATCAGCTGCTCTTACAGGCAGCCAGCCTGTCCACGGAGTTCGGAACAATTGATCGGAATTATAAAAGCCATTTTTAGAACTCCTGGAAATCTTAAATTGTTTTGAAGAAGACTACTGAAGCAGTTAGAAAGAGCAGGGGCACTCTGAATATGTCCCCAGGGAAGCAGAACAGCTCTCTAAATGAGGGAGAAGGAGCTGGGAGGAGAAGAGGCTGTATGGTTAAGGTGGGGCTTTTCTCTTTATGCTATAGCGTCTTTTTATAAGCAAGTCATACGAGTTTTTATTTAAGCATTCTGAAAAGCTACTTAACTTTTTTTTCCACCCAAAGTGATAGGTTAATGGGAATTTGGAAGGGAATTTGTTCAAATGAGTAGCTTATCTTTCAACACAGACATATTGTAATGGAAAATACAGTGCTAAGTTGTCAGGTTAAGCAGAGACTACGAAGAAAAGATCTGGTTAAATGTTAGTGCTTATTACTGACAATGGAGATGAAGAGTGGGAATTAGAAATTCAGATTCTTCTTTTTTTTTTAACCCCCTGGATCAGAAACATTATGGCAGAACTATCAAATACAAAATAGAGAAATATCTGTTTGACAGCAGCATTTGTGTCATGTATTTGAACACTTAAGTTGTACAAAACTGTTGTGCCTCTTAGGTAACAGCTTGTGATGATCATTCATCTGATGGAAGATTTGAAACAAATTTCAGTATAGTGAGTGTTTGGTAGGTGTCCCTGATCAAGGATTTGCCAGGTGACCTGCAATAAGTAAGATTTTGTCCAGCCACTTGGGGGTTGTAGAGTGATTGTGGTTTTTTTTTTTTCTCAAAATGGCTAGCTTTTCCTGCAAAGAAAGTAATTTCAGAAATCCCAAGCCCAACTTTCACATTTGGATTTGTGAAAGACAACCAAACGATGTTGGGAATGGTGGTGCACAAGAGCTCTCCATGCTCAGAAGCCTCAGTGCCTGACATCTAACCCTACACACACCACCTTGCCTGTAGTGTAATTGCCCTATGAACATAATTTGAAGCCTTTTGTTCCTGATGACTCAATTGAACTTGATGAGACAAATTATAGAGAAGTGCCCGTCATAAAGAAATGATTTTATCATACTGTTTTATCATACCACCATGTCCTGAGGCCAGTGTCAGAACCTTCTGCCTTGCACAAGCACCTGGGAGAATATAGCCCAAATGCTCGAGCTTGGCAAGCAGTAATGAGCAACACAAGTACAAAGTTAAGGTATGGATTTTGTTAGTCTCAGTTGTTTTTGCTTGTTGCTCAAGCTTATCAGGTTTAATTTTCCTTCCCAGATACCTCAGTTACTGTATACCATACATACATATACCATAGCTGAGCACTGCCTTTCTGGTGCAGTTTCCTGGCTGCCAGAAGCATAGAAAGTGGAGGGATGAATGGAAGTGCACACAGGGATTTGTGTTTAAAAGCAGTGGGATGAGCAGGTGGCTTTCAGGCACATTTTCCTCCTTTGCAACTCTCGCAGGGCGGGAAGAGCTCCTGTTTTTGCCTGAAAAGCAGGAGACCATGAGATTGCTCCCCACATGTCCCCACGGGCTTTGACAAAGGGTTGGGACCCACCTGTGAGCTTTGAAAAGACCCAGGGCAGGTTAAGTCAGCATCTTAGAAGAACCTGCTTGGTAAGAGCCCTGCAAAACCCTCGCCAGCCCCTGCTCCAGCATCCTCGTGCTGCTGCAGTAACTGTGCAAGCGGAGCCGAGCGCGCGGCTGAGTTAGAGCTTGGGCTGTCCAGTGCCCTGTAACGAGGAGCAATTTAGCTCTGATTATTGGGGAGCAGGAGGAGAGCGGGAAGTGCTGAGGGAAAAGGAAACTGAAGCATGATGGCTTAAGGCAGAAAGCTTAAAAGCTGGTTGGGCTGTTTTAGTGAAGTGTAAATTTGTTTCTTTTTTTTTTCTTCATTATTCTGAGTGAAGAATTGGTAGTCCATCAGAATTCCCTGGAAAAAACGCTCTAGGTATCCAAGTACCCTTTTTTCCTTGTTGTCTTAAGTCATTATCCACTATTTTTTTTGTTGTTGTTATTATTCTATTATCAGTAAGCCCATGCTAAATTAAGATTTGTCATTGTTATGTCAGTGCATACATTCTGTTTACTGATCTGACACTGATGTTCAGAAATGCTGCTTGAAAAATGAGCTCTGGTTGGTTTGAAATTGTGATAAATTAAAAATAATAGATCAAACTTGAAGGAGTTCCATTGAAGAATATCATAGGGTTATGCTACGAGCTTAGTCTTTTTTAATTATCCATATATTATATTAATTATATGGATGAGGAAGTTAAAGTGGCAATAATAAAATTTCCCAGTGATACTAAATAGCAAGAGTTCTGAGCACCAATTGGGGACAGAAAGTTAATAGAAAAGGACAAGGAAAGATGATAAATCATGTGGCTGGAAGCTAACAACATGAAATTATAACTTAAAAAAAATGTAAGCTCATCTGAGATTCAGAATATTTAGGAGAATATTCTCCAACGGGGAGAAGTAGAGACTGTTGGTGATACTGAGCACCAAATCGGAGATCATTTTTTTCAAGGTGGTCTGACCGACAAGTGTAGTTGGAGCCAGACGTACAAATAGACCAAAAGAAGAGAGTTTCACAGATGTAACATTAATGATACTATTTCCTGTCCAGAAGCACAGGAATCAGGGCAATTAGGAAGTCAGAGGAATTGGGTCATAGGAACAGGCAAGAGAAATAAACTTAGACTCAGTGCATAGCCTAAGTACTGATTAAGAGCTGGTAAAGAGAAACAAGCCTCTCAGGATGGAACAGAGCATTGAGTGCACCATACGCATAGAAAAGGAATTGAAAACAATGGAGTGAAAATAAGGAAAGGAGAGATTGGACCAAGTGTCAGGCAAAGTGATCTAGCAGTGCACTGTATTGAGATGTCGAGGGGTATCCCCGGGGAAATGGCAGGAGCTCTGTCACTTGGAACATGAAATTAAAATGAATAAAAACATCAGAATGATATTGCTGAGAACAACCCTAGACTGGGCCAGGCAAAGGTAGGCTGAAGAAACCTCCTGGAGCTTTTCTAGTACCGTGTGTGTGTGTTTTGAATGCAAGACGTGGCAGTTCACAGCAGATTTTGTACACCCCTGTGCTGGGCCTGGCTCACTAGCAGTGTGCGCAGGACGGCAGGTTCCCTCTGTGTTTAAACTCAGCTGAACCCCTGCCTTGTCCAGTATCCCAGGCTTCACCCTGAAACCATCCGTGCCTTGCACACGAAGGCATCTGCACAGCAGCCGCTCTCCCTTCCCACTTCCTGGACCGTCTGGCATCCTGCAAAATTAGCAAATCCGACGGCCCCTTCTCAATGGAAGCTGACAGTGTCTTTTGGGCATGAGCTACCGTGCAAGTATTTCGTAAGCACACGTGTTTGATACACACAAATTCAGCTAGCGGTAGCTGACAAGCTGTCTGTAAATATGGAATAAGCTCCTTCTTGACTGGAGCATTCCCTAAAAAATGATGCGGATTTTTATCCGAGGCCTGAGCTTGTCAGGGTGCAGCTGCCGTGCGGCAAGGCCTTCGGTGCTTCCTCGCAGCTCTTGCACCCAGCGTCAGGCAGGGCACGGAGGCCAGTATCCTTCAGGTACAGAGCAACTAAATTATCTCTTCCACATGCTTGGGGCAAATATAGTTGCATTAAAAAAAAACTTAACAAATGTGTCCTGAATGCTAGCCAGTTTATTTTTGATCCTTTTCTGATGTTTGGTTTCATTAATCCATCTTTTTTATTCTTTTTTTTCTCTGGCTTCTCAGCCAAACTTCTGTCATCATTGTTCCCTTAATGTACAAAAATGTGCATTTGTTCAATTTAATTAGGCATTCAGCCCCTTTGCCAAGAGCAAATTAAAGTTTCTCCCATCTCACCCTTACCCCGCCAAAATCAAATTTTGCAAAGTGGTGGGCAATTAGTTCTCATATCCAATTGTTGTAGTCTTGTTTCTTTTTCTCTTACAATTTTTTGTAGTTTTCGATCTCTGTTACTTAATAGAAGAGCCAAGACCAATTATTTCTCCTCAGATTGTGGCCTTTGCAGCCTTCAAAGAACAGTCTCCCCCACACCTCCTGTATCATTAGCTGGAAGATATCTTTCCAAAGACTATTTCGGCCTCTTCACAAATCAAAGGATCGAGAGTGACAAATTATCCTTCTTATACTCGAATGCATGCCAGATGGGACAACCTGCCAACTGTGCATCGTGCTGCCGATGCGATCTGATGGAGAGACGTCTCCTCCCCTCCTCCCTTCCCTGTCAAAAATCATATTATAGAAAAAAACATGCACGGTAAGAAAATCTGTGAGGATAAATTGATTTTGAAATAAAGCGAAACAGCAGTACAGAATGCAGTTTTATCAGATGATCAGAGCTGCATCCAAATGTCAGATCGCTTATATTGAACAAACACGTAGCTGGGTCTGTCCATGAGTTTGGGAAGCGGGAACGTTTGCTCCTTGCCCCTGCTTGCACACGTGCTGCTCCCTTTGAGTGCCTTGGCTACGGAGGAGACCTTCCGAACTGCTGGAGAGGAACCTGCGTTTGGTTCTGTTGTGGTCTGTTAACAGCAGCACCCTGAAGTCACAGTCCGGAGCCCGGATGTACTGTTCTGGTCAGGAAAAGTAGCCCCCAACAGATTTATAGTGGAAGTTAATTTGTAATACAAAAGATGAAAGAAGAAGGAGCAGCCACCGAGGAATTTTGATCCTGTTACAAAGTATGAAGCTGGGGACTTGACCCAGCTGCTCAGGCCCAGTTCCAACCTCCAAACAGCGGGCAAGGGCACAGGAAAGAGCTTGCCTCAGGTCAGAGTCCAGCTCAAGCATCTTGTGTCTACAGGTTAAAATCTCATGTATAGATTTCTACCATTTTAGTTCAGGGAAAGATCTAATATTTCAACTCGGAGCAACAGAGAAAACCTTTTTTTTTTTTTTTTCCAGATGTCTTATTTAGGAAGAGAACAGTAGAACAGTGAAGATCTTACTCGTGCTACCATTCATTCATGATGAATGGCAACATCTTCAGCTTATGACTTTGCAAGCCCTTCTCACCTGCCCTAGTACTTACTCACTGAGCCTCGATAACTTAAAGAATTCAAAAGTTCTCCCTTTATCTTTTTTTGATCTCTTTTTTTTTTTTTTCTTTCCCATCCTACTGTGAAGGGTTGGTTTGTTGGTTTGGTTGTTTGTGTTCATTAAATTCACGCTGTAATCGCTGTTCGTGCAAAGAGCTGGGGCTTTGGGAAGCACCACCACGAGCTACGAGCTTGCTACAAAACACACGAATTTGGTAAGAGCCCCATGTGCTGTTCAGTCCTGCAGATTGTGCAGGTAAATTCCTTCCTTCTGCTGGAGTGAGTCATTAGTTGCAGCTGAAGAAAATAAGACATGTGCAAAGATGAAGGACATAATTTCTTGCTCAGATTTCCTGAATGAGTGTGTTCAGGCTTGGTTGGTGCTTCAGAAGAGCCCCACGTTGCCTGTGGAGGAAAGTTGCCAGTGAGCATTGAGTAGTAAGACGAGAGTGAGTGACTGGGATGCATCTGCGAGAAAGACATTTTATCCTATGGTGTTGAAAAAGTCACTGTAGCAAAAAAATGAAGCGTTCGGCAGAGCAACAAAATATGATTTTAGTTGGTGGTGACTTTTGGCTTCCCTTTGAACTGTACTCTGGATAACTGCAAGTTGGAGGAGGGTGGTCTGATTCTTTAGGCAAGCTGCTTGCTGGAAGTAAGCAGGACTTTTGTAAGCTCTTCACAAGAGAAAATGTGAATATTTTGCACATTATTGTCTAAATGAAAAGGGGGAATGGATGATTGAAATCTTCAGAGAACTTACCTTAAGGTTGCTTTGAAAAGTATAGGTGTAAACAATTGAATGCCATTTGTCTTATGTTCTTTATAGTATCGGTGTTTTTGAAAGCTTCAAAAAATAGAGCAGTTGAAGGATAATTGTTTATTAAAGCAGCTGTGAATTAGTGGAGAAGTTGGTTATGATTGTAAACATGTGCTAAGTATCCAAAGATCCTTATCCAAAGGTCTTTAATTTAAGATCCAAAGATCTTTAATTAACTCGTTTATAATTTTTGCTCGTGCTGAAAGATTAGGAAGGCAGCACTTTACCTTCTTGCCACAACAGTTTAAAATAACGTGTAGATTAAAAAAAAATCCATTACCAGAAGCAGTAACTGGTTGCTCCTCAGCTTCCGTTCCCAGCTGCCGTGCTGCGTTACGGCTCCGCGGGTCCGCATCTCACTTTCAGCATGTCATCCCTGCCTCCGAAAGCGCAGGGCTGCTCGCAAGCTCCCGCGCCTGCCCAAAGGCCTCTCCATTTCGGAGCTCTGTGTGTCCGGCGGG
>JAVCKT010035221.1:0-29871 GCA_032273925.1 Rhynchotus rufescens
GGAGGTCTCCAAACCCGCCTGGATGCCGCCCTGTGCCCCGTGCTCTGGGTGTCCCTGCTGGAGCAGGGCGTTGGACTAGATGATCTCTGGAGTTCCCTTCCAACCTCAACCATCCTCTGATTCTGTGATTCACAAGGTGTGTCGGTTCGCAAGTGTGTGACTCCCAATAGAGCATTTGATGGTGTGTGTGGTACTGCAGAAGTACCTGCAATATGTGTAGCACTGTAAGTTTATGCACCTAAATGCATCGTTGTGCATCCATGTACATTCATGCATGCATCTGAGGGGTGTGTGTGTGTGCACCTCTATATTCACAATCACGAGGCTGCTTTGGGCTTTCCCTACCAAACTCTGCCAATCAAGCACAGAACAGGGAGGGGATCAGCTTGCCCATTCAGCGGGTCCATGCAACACTTCCATCCTCCCTTACGGTGTCTGAAGGTGAAGGAAACCTCAGGGCTGCACATGGGAGCCCTTGGACTGACTTTCCTTGTGGCTCCTGCCTCGTTCAGGCTGTGTGGAAATGGGAAATACTGGCTTGGGACAGCAAGAAGTGTCATAAGATCGTGTATATGTGTACACAGGACTCAAATGCAGGACGGGTAAGGACTGAAGAAGGAGCAAGTACAGCAGCTACCATATCCATATCTCTCACTTAAAAAATAATGGTTCATAACATCAGTGCAATGGCTAGAAAAGTAGCAAGCTAGGCAGCTCTTTCTCCCCCACTGCACTTAGAAATATAACCCTAATGCCTATAAGGGAGGCTCAGGTTTCTCGCTAAGTTTTCCCACGCACCTACCCACTGCGTTTTTATATATCTTAAATCAACAGTATCTGGGGTTGTTTAAATTTGGTTAAATTGCACTCTCCATGCAGTAAAAAAAATTGTGTTCATATAGCCCTTTGTGTGTGCGTGTGTGTCTCTGTGTCTGCCTTGAAAATGCCTCTCAGCGTGGACTGCAGGTGGCCTTGAATACCATCTGTGATTTATTTCTGGAAAGAATTAAAATACCAGCACCATTTGTTAGCCTGTTTTTACAGCGAGTCAAAAATGTGCACTGCTGCCTTGCTGCCATTGCCAGCGCTGCGTTTGCTTCCGAAGCCTTGAGTGCCCCTGTGACACTTGGACCGCTTAGGCCGGGCTCTTGAAGCAAGCTCTCTGCTTAGGCATTTGTTGAAGCGTCCTCAGAGAGAATGACACAACCCCCTGTGTTGGTGGGTGTTACACACTCGAGAGAGCTCGAATCCAAGCTGTTGGGAATGTCTTCCCACTGTGTTCTCCTAAACCGCACTCTGGCAATGGGCATTTGGAGTCTTGGCTCTCTCCTGTGTGTGTGTGGTGGCTGCCCTGAAGCAAGATAAAACCATTGAGTGATTTAATAAGAATAGGTGGTTGAAAAGGATGCCTGATAGCCAGAACCAGAGACTGAGTGGACTCTACAACAGCGTGCGTGGGATAATGGCCAAGTTACTTAAATCTGCTTATTTTTCAACCCGAGCTCTATGCAACAGAAATCCCTGCCTGCTGCTCCACCTTTGCTCACTTGTTCTGTATTGATCAAATACCAGTCAAGATCCAAGATTTTGTTTCCATAAAACAAAACTGGTGCAAGTGGAACCGTCAGTCCTGGTGCCAAAGCAGGGCGTGTGTAATGTAACAGCAATAGAAAATGCTAGGGAGTACCGGGAATATTCCTGCTGGGATGGACTGCTGAATAGCTCTCCTCTGGACAGTGATGTTCACAGGCAGGATCTTTTCCTAGACTGAGGTTTCTATCTTGGAGGCAAGTCTTTTTAGACTGTCTTTTGGGATCTTGCTAAGTTTTCAAGTGCATCTTGGAGGGGATCTCCATCAGCTGCAAGAATTACTGCCCAGTAATGTTCCTGAGACACTGTGTCACTGTTCCCAATGTGTCTGCACTGCAGTACATATACTTGCT
This sequence comes from Rhynchotus rufescens, assembly GCA_032273925.1. Taxonomy (NCBI): domain Eukaryota; kingdom Metazoa; phylum Chordata; class Aves; order Tinamiformes; family Tinamidae; genus Rhynchotus; species Rhynchotus rufescens. Next base: position 1,944 of record JAVCKT010035221.1, read on the forward strand.
TATTGGGGATTGATGCTAAAATCTGGACAGTGGAAGATGCTTCTTTAATAAAGCCACAAAGCTCCTGTCCTATTCATATGAGAGGTCTGTCTTGATTTCGTGTGGGCTGCATAGAGGGAAACTTTAGGGTGTATTTTGCCAGTGTTCAGGCCTGCTTTTCATTTTTGGGCCAGCTTGAGCACTAGATCCAAGGCCTTAGAGGAATGACCAGGCAGCGCTGATTGCTGTTGTCAAACAAGGATCACCAGAGATTTGCCTTCTTCTATCCTTACCGAGGGGAAGCAGGAAAGGAAGAGATTTGCAGCGAGCATCTCTCTCAGGTGAGGGTAACCTTGTGACTTTCTGTGAGCCCTTGACAGGAGAAGCTGAGCCCCTCTGCTCGTCTCCAGACATTTGAATTGGGCCTACAGGGCTTGACTGGGGCTTCCTGCTGGACCTGGGACCTCAGGGGAAGGACGGGCACAATTTTGTCCCACCTTCTTAGACAAGACATCTTCAGCTCATGTTTGGCTGATGAGCTTGGCCCATAGACTCCTGTGTACTGCTCTGTCCCTGTAGATTCTCTAGACTCTAAGGAGATGCCTGTGCTTGTATCTTTCTCTGCAAGTCAGGCATATTGTGCCATAATAGTCCTTTGTTGGACCCCTGTGATTTGGGGGATTTTCAGGGTTTGTACAAATACCGCATAAATTCTTTATGTGAGAGTGTAAGTAGGCAACCCAGCTCTGATAACGCCACGTTGCAAGAAATATGAGAGTTTAGCAGGAGGGGTTTTAGTTCTTATTTATGTTTAGCTTTCAACATTGTTGAACATGAAATCCTTTTTTTTTTCCCCTTGGCTCTAAATCCGCAGCTTTTCACCTAGCCCAAGTCTGAAGATTTAATGAAAATTCATAAATTGTAATATCGCTCAGTATGCCACAGGCTTTCTTTTATAACGTCATGCTTCTGGATACTGGATATGCCTTTCTCTTTTCGCGGATGCCAGGCTCAAGGAATTCACGTGGCTTTTCTCAGTTTACAGATTATATGCAGCTTCCCTTTTCTTCCCGTTCGTGCCCTGTGGATGTTTCCTTCGGTATTAGGGTACAGCACGACCCAGGATAGTCCCTCCCTTCGGAGAGAGAGCTGTAAGCAGCAGGGAGGCCCTTCCAAGGAAGGCTCCGGCTCCGTGGCCAGCGGGTCTCCCTGTCACTCAGAGCAGCGTTTGGTGTCACGATGTGAGTCCTCGTGGGCACAGGAGCGTTCCCAGGGCAGAGACAGCTCCTAGAAACGCACCAAGTCAGGTCTTAAATCGGCCTCGCGTAGATCTTTGCCGAGAGCTTACGTAAACACGTGAAAATCAGCATGATGTAATATTAAAATTGGAAAATTGGATCGAAATGGTATCCTGGAGTAAATATAAAGGGGATACTATGAAAATTTGGCACAGAAGAGGCGTTATCCATGTAGCGCTCCTACTTCTGTAGGCAAAACGATGCCAGTAAAGTATTACGGCATGTGTTGGCACGGGGCAAGACATGTCTTAAAAACAAATTGCCATCCCGCCAGCAAGTAATTGGGCTCGTGTAATTAAGGGCTCGCTCCTAAGGCGCATTTAAGGTGGCTGAAGTCAGTGTGTGCCTCCCAACCACGCGGGCCCGGCGCGTTGCAGTGGGATCCCACCAGTGCCGGCAGGATCGAGGCATCCTGCGGCACAGGGGGATGGGGAGATGGAGTCCGTCTTCTCCCATAAAGGGAGAGGAGAGGCCGAGGAGCCCCACGAGGGACCCCGTCTCCCCCTTGCAGACCCCTTATTGTGAGAAGGGGTTGCACGGCCTGTTGTCTCCCAGACACCCAGCGTTGATAATTAGTCATAGCTGCCTCAGAGGTGAAAATTTCCTTGCGAGTGATAAGATTAAACGCATTCCTTAATCAAAAATTCATTAAGGCCAAAAAAAAAAAAAAAAAAGAAGTTTTAAAGTCCTGCATGCCGGATCTTTGCAGTTGAGTTAGCTGCTGCTGTTTCCCTGTGGGAAGAGTGGATATACCTGGAGTCTCTCAGGACGTTGCGTGAGGTGACGTGGGCAGCTTTTGCCTTCCGTGCTGTGGCCTATGGGTTGGTCCTGTTTGGAGCTACTTTTCTTTCATGCCCCACATCAGAGGGAAGTGGGGTGCTCCATCCCTTCCCGCGCTGCCTCGGCCCCGTGGATACTTAGGCCCCATTCCCACCCGCCCGCTGCCTCGGCCCCATGGCGGCTGCGCGGAGCCCATCGGACGCTCCCTGCAGGGATGAACTGCCACACGAGTGACTTTTGTGCCCTTCCTACCTCAAGCAGCACATCAAGAGCTGCTCTTAAAGGCCGTAACTGTGCACCGAGCTTGCCAGTGGTTTAAGTGGCTTCCCCGTATCAGAATTAAAAGAATTAAAATGCTTGGGGTGTTATAGCTTGTTTCCTTGACAACAAAATCCCTCCTTTTCTCTCTTCTCTGGATTTTTCTCGTTGTATGGATATGTTGCCAATAAACAACATGGTTGAGGAGCCCTCAACCTCCTCAACTTTTTTTTTTTAATTAATGCTTCAGATAGTATGAGCATTAAGCTAAAATAGGACAGTAAACGGTCGTCAGCATTTCGACGACTGTGTTTTAAGCCTCGTGTCTTCTTGTGAAACTGGAAATTTCGCCACTGAGCAAGTCAATTCGGCTTTTGTTCAGTGGTATTAGAGAGAATTTTGCTAGCCCAAAAGAAGTGGGCCTGATTACCAAGAGGGGGTTTGTGCAGTGTGTACCTGTGGTAGTTAAAGGGAAAACTGCTGAAATTCATTCTGACAGTCGCAGCAACAGCACTGAAGGAATCATTTGAATTATTCATTGTGCAGCAAGGAAACGTCCCGCTTGTCTTCTCTGTAGAAATGAAAGCCCAGCCTGATTTAAATATAGTTTTAAGGGTTGGACTCTTATTTTTTCTTACTTTCTTTCTTGAAGCAATTTGTGCCATTTCAAGTCTTTCATAATCGCCTGTGAAAGCAGATTCTGAAAGAAAATTCTTCTGATATTCTAAAATAAGAGAGAAATGTATTTTGTAAATATGCTGCTTCTTGTGGAAGTTTAATGAAATTCAGCTTGCTTTCATAAATAATGCAACACTTGCATTTTATTAGGTGAAGCCTAGAGGAATTTCTACCTAATCAGATACATGACAAGAAGAATATTGCCTGCAGACTGTTGCCATTATCTATGGTGGTGGCAAGGAAAATGCAGCTCTGCGTGTGTCCACATGGAAAGTACTGCTTCTTAAGAAAAGTTATAAGACAATATATACCTTTTAAGCACTTTTTCTTTTCATCTCAGAATGTCTCAGCTTTTTGTAAAACAAGGTCTGGGTTCTGAATATTATTATTATTGTGGCAGGAAGGGACTCTAGGTTAGCCAGAGACATTGTTTCCTGGTAATCTGTTTCTGACTTTTCCAAGTAAATTCACAGGGGGAGAGGGAGCTTTTGCATCACAGAGCCTACAGTCAAGGTAAGCTAGGTAGCAATGGGGAACATTTTGGGTTTGATTCCAGGGGTTGTGAAAAACAACAGAAACCCCCAGTAAGATGAAAAGTACATGCACATGCTTCTGTTCATTAGAATTAGAAATTGTGACATACTGCAGCATGCAGCAGAAAGGATATAAAGGAATTTACAAATGGTATATCTGCAAATTTTGCAGGAATGCTTGGGGAGTTCTTTAGTAAACGTTGCTTTAATTAGCTATCTGTGGTCAGTTTTAGGATGTTCTGTAAATCCAGCCAGGAGACTTTGTTCTACTGCGTTCTTATGCGCAGGAAGCTGCTAACAACTGCAGTGGGTGAGTGTGAGAGAAGGTGGATGGAAGAAGGCCATTCATCCTAGTCCAGATCATATTAAACAATAAAAGGGACCAAGGCCCATTCCCTGAGTTGGCCAGCAGTCATTCACGTGGCCCTTCCCCTACAGTAGTAGGAAAGTAATATTCCAAATAAGATCATAAGGACCTGAAGCCCAGCTCAAAAGCCCAATGCCCCTGTCTTATCTCAGTGTTGAGGATTCTCTCTTAACATGTGCTTGGATGTATAAAACTGCAAATGTTGTAAATTCTTCGGGCCAGATGCTAAGCTGGTTTAAGCCGACAATTTGTGCTAGCTGAGGTTCTGGTTTCTTGCTTACATTTCTTGGAAAGGACAATGAGACGTAATAAGTAAATCTAAAACACAGGGATCCTTTGGAGAAGTGTTTTTATCCTGTGATTTCTTGTCAAGAGGTTTTAGGAATGAGCTCAGTACTGTATATATAGAGCTGCTTGGTCAGAACTGTGCACTGGAAAAGTGAAATAAGTTCTCTCTTTTGATCTTAATTGAGTTTTCATTCCTCTCCCAAACAGTTCAAGCAAATCCCCTGTGCCTAAAATGTCATGGGAGAACTAGGAGCCAAGAGGAGAATTAATTTCTGAAAGTTTGAGAGCAAAAATATCAGATTCAGGGCTGTGAAATGTTAATCTGTTTTTGACTTTCTGAAGAATTATCTGAAATACTTCTGCCCATTCGTAACTCAGGCTACTTTGTTCCATATTATTAGATCTTTTTGTTATATATAAATACTGTCAAAAGTAATACATGGCTTCTGTCATAGCCAAAAGAAAACAGAGGTTCAAAAATATAATTCCCAAATCCTTTAAATTTTATAAATTCACACAGAAGAAATACCAAAAAGGCTGAGCCCTCACTTATTTGCCCTAAGATTGATAGGATCTTCTACAGTCAAGATCCTGACCAAGATACTGATACAACCCACTCAGCAAAGACGAAGCAAACTTTGTGCTTTCCCTCGCTCTTCCTATGGGAAGTCCTCGCCAGCCCTCACTGAGCAACCTTAGGGATGAAACGTGTGGCTGTCTCGGTGCTGGTGGCGCTTTGGAGAGCGCTGAAGATGCAGGTGTGGTGCTTGAGCAGTTGTGCCACTGTTCGTGCCTTCTGCCTGCAGCAGAAGGGTCATCCCTGCAGATGGGCTGTTATCTCTGCGTGGGGGGTGTTGACATTGTAGTGCTTGTTTGTAAGTTATTTTTAGTTACTGTGCATAGTGGTCATTATGTTTATCCTTCGTTAAAATAGGCTGCATTAAAAGAAAAAGAATGTTGCCATGTCCTTGAACATCCTCCTCTTCTCAATGCTTGGCTTTGCGGTGCTTGTCTTCCAGGCTTGGTGTGGGCCAGAAAAAGAATTTTGGGACTCCTTCCTTATTTAATTTTAAAAACATCCCAAGTTCATTATCAGAGCATGTTCCCTTCTCCCAGGGGGATGGACACATTCCCATCCTCACCCCAAATCAGACCCCTGCCAGAATCACTTGTGTGCTGTGGAGCCAGAATGTGACTGAGGCCAATGTTGCAGTGATGTTTAAAATAATGAATTATTCATGGTACTTAAGTACAGAAGATCCCAGGGCTGAATTGACATAATGAAAAACTACAGGTAAAACCCCCATGGGAAGACTTAGATTAAGAGCAGTCTCAAACTTGAGAGTCAGACTGAACTGTAGAGCCTTAATCTCTTCTGCTCACATTAATTGCCTCTCCTCAAGCCATACCTTGGACTGTCATAGCCAGTTACTTTGAACATCATTATTCCTATCAATTCCCAATGATTTATAAAGCTATTATTGATATTTTACCAACAGGGACCTAAAGCAGAAAAGTCAAATGATTTGTTGTGGTCTAAAGAGAAAATCTGCAAGGGCAGCAGGATTTGAGGCTGGATCTTCTCAAGCTGAAGCCTTGACTACCTAAAACACTGTGCACGTTTTCATAACAGAACGTTAACTGCTTACATAGTCTCCCAACTTGACTAGGATTTCTGTGGCTGCTACAAAATGCTTATTTCCTTGTTGTTATGATGAACTTCAATTTTAATCCTTTTATGATGCTAAACCTAACCCTGATGACTTCCACTTCTGGTGTTGTCTGGTGGAAAGCCTGGGGAAGAATGTCTTGCCCTTTACTGAGTGGAGACCTGCAGTGGTGGAGGGATGAGCGATTTGAGCTTTATTTGCCAGTTAGTGAGTGTCCATGACTTGATGTTTCCATTTTTCCAGGCTGTATCCTCGCCATGCAAGTGCTCTCAACAACCTGGGGACATTGACCAAAGACGTGGTGGAAGCAAAGGACTATTACAGACGGGCCCTCCAGTTAAACCCTCAGCATAACCGCGCACTCTTCAACCTCGGCAACCTCCTCAAGTAAGCTGAACACAGAATCCATGTTCTCTCTATGCAGATCACCAAAAAAGGGTTTTTTACCAGGTGATCAGGAAGTGATCTTCCTGGCAGCCAAGACTGCCAGCGCAGAGACAAGGCTTAGTCTGGACACTCATCATCTGTCTGCCAGCTGATTTCAGGTGCTGTTTGCCGTTGTGCTTTAACCTGCTCCAAAATAGGCATCAAAAACTGAGATACTTCAAACAGGCCATTGGAGATTCCCACCTCAGTGGGAAGTTTTGGAGCAGAGCAACTCACATCATTCAAAGAGAGTGAGCTGTTGCAGACCTAATGAATAAGGAACTTCTCTCTTCATGTTCCCATTTCTCACCGCTAGCTGGAAATGGAAGGTCAGATGGGTAGTTGAGGTGTAAACACCTACATCTGAGATGTTCAGAGCAGGATGTGGTTTCTCCCTATGGGAGTTGGGGTGATGTGGACTTGAGGAGAAGGTAGACTTACATCCCTGCATTGGTACACTGCCAAGTTAGAACATGAATTAATCAGCTCATAGTTTGACTCATCATTATTTAGATTGCCAGTGTGTAACAAGGAGAATATTAGACAATCATAATCAAGCAAATTAATTTGAGTAACTATTTCTGAAGACAGGTATATGTAATAGTCTTTGTCATATGATCTAGAGGTGCAATTAAAAAAAAACCACATTTTTATTCCTGCACTAGTTGTCTGCACTAACAAAAGTAAAAACAACCCCTGTTTTAATCCAGACATCTTATTGTGCTAGCAGAAAATGCATATTGCAGCAGTAAAAGTACATTTTTGTTGATATAAACTGCACCTATCTTTTAGGGGAATGTTGCTTGTAATGGTTCTTTAGTAAATCTTTTATGGCAGATCGTTCTTTAATGTTGGGCTTATTCTAACATGACACGGTCTCGTCAAAATATACTTGATCTCTCTAGTTCTCAAAAGTCACTTTCATTGTGAGTTTATATGAAGGACATTAAGCAGTTTGCTGAAGTTCTGCCTAGCCTGTTGGCTAATGTGTAACGTTACAAGTAACTGTGATTGTCTTGGGTTAAAATATGGCAGATGAGTAACCCTTAAATAAAAAATAGGCTAGTGCTTTACTGGAAATACAGAAAAATGAAAATGGTAAAGACAGACTTATTACAAGAAGAATGGAATGTGTTTGTATTATTCATCAGGTTGGATTGTCTGAAATTAATCTTAGGAGGCAAGCAGTTTAAACATACATATTGTCATTTTAATCCATCACATTTGCCTTAGCTTTGTTCTCTGTGATTTTTTTCCTTTTTTCTTTTTCTTTTTTTTTTTTTTGGTACAACATATTAATACTAGGGACAGACTCCAGAAGGATCAGCAGGACATCCTATGCTGGTAACACTTACATCTGGTCTGCTGGTGGGCTCTTGCAACCCAGCAGATGGGCAGATTTGTTGAGCCTGCAAAGCGCACCAGAAACATCTGGGAAAAAGCTCTTAGAGCTGCTGTTTATACTGTGTGCAAAATATCTTGCTTTTCCTAAGGTGGTATTTAAGATACTGGGTGTCCCTTCAGACTGTATACACCCTTCATCCTTCTGTAATGCCGTGTAGTGCTCTTTGTCAAAGGTGTGTGAGACTCAGTTCTGCTGCGCTCTTAAACCAATGCGCTCAGGTTTCACCCCCAGCTTTTTCTGCACCCACTGGATACAATTTTTTCCATCTTTTTTAGGCTTCAAAAGCAACCTATTGCATCTGGACACACTAGTAGTGTTAATTGTAATGGAAACCAGGTGTCTCCTTCTCCTTCCCTTAGAGAAAAGAACTTCAGACCCTCACAGGATACTCGGTGGAGGCATCAGCACAGCCGGACACCAAATGCTGCGCGGTCGCATCCTGCGGGAATGTCTCCCCTGGAGCGCCAGCCCTTCTCTCACATCTGATTTCCTGCACGTTTCCTGCATCATAAGGCAAATTCACAGGGATCGTGACTCCAAGAGGGCTAAATGGAAACTAGGGAGGGATTCCAAACTCACCCTTCCTGTGACTTTGTGTCTATTTTCTACCTAGCTCTCCGAATTGCCCTTTTATTCAGCCTAATGTGGTCTATGCACTGAGACTGTAATCCTCTGGAAAGAGGGACCAGCTCCGTGCTGTGTATATAGGGCAGCTGGTGTTCTGCAGACCCTAAATGCATGTAAGTTAAGAAATAAGAAAAGTATGCAGAATATTACAAGCTGATATTACTTTCTGGCTGTGCTATGAGACACTGTGAAGGGTGTTTCAATTTTTAAAATTATGGCCTGGAGAGGATAAGAGGTCAAGGTCTAAAAAGCATTTTCTGTCCTCTTTACAGCTGTTTCAGTGACTGTACATGGAATAGGTTGGGAGAGCCAGCTCCACAATACTTAAGGCATGTGCAATAACAACATAACTTATGTGAGGACATGTAATGAAACTGCCTGGAATGGGGAATTCAGAGGCTTATTTTGTAGAGTTCCGTATGTATTTCAGTTTTTAGTGTGAAAATTTGATTGCAAATATTAAATTTCACTACCTATGAGACTTGAGAAAGGGAAACTCTGGGATTTTGGAAGGATGGGCTTCCCGTGTGGGAAGCTGCCTCTCATTATTCCCTGGAAATAGACTGTCTTTTCAAGCAGCTGTTCCTTGTGGTTTAAGCTTGCATTAAAAAATGTTTTGGAAGGCTTAGAGTAGAATCTTTAGATTTTTTTTGTCGTGTTTGATTTTGTTTTGTTTTCTTGTCGAAGACCTACATGAAAAAAAATGTTTCCATTTTCTGTTTGCACATAATGAAAACAACTAGGTGCCAGAAGATGAATGTTGTCAGGAAGCACTGCATGATAATGATAAAATAAGCCCCTGATTTTGTTTACATATTGTAAAATAAAGCTGTATGTCATGATTATCTTGCCTTACATAAATATTGGGCAGTTTATAATTAAACAACATAGGCAGATTTCTTAGATAAAAAGACCCAAAAAAATGGTCCATTGACAATGGAAGAATCACCTTCTTCCCCTTTTTAGTCCGTGATCAGTGATACAAAGTAGCCTGATGCTGCTTTGTTTAGTTTTTAAGCTTCATATTATGTAAACATTTAACTCACATATAAATTCGTTTTTGCCGAGATATAACAAGAGAAAAACTGAGATAAATATGGATGATTCAGAATATCTCACATAAATTTATAGCCTATGGGATATTCTGTAAGGAGACAAGCGATACAATCTTACGAACATTTGAAGTAGGTATTTAGGATCTCAGCTTGCTGTTGCAGAAGGAATGGAAGGAACTTATTCCTTGCTGTATTGTATCTACCCATATGCAAAATACTCTTAATATTCAGTACAGCAGTTCTGACAAAGAAAAGCCTCATAACTCTTACATGCGTTGAGCATGTTAAAACCACATTTCTTCAAGGGAAAGGAGAAATGTTTTTTGCCTAGAAAAAAATATTCACTGACAGCTCATGTTTAATCAAAGGACTTATTCTCTACTGAATGTAGAGCAAAACGCAAGGTTTTCAGTGCATTTGTTAGCATGGTCTCATTCAAGTTCAGCCAGCTCAACTAGCCATGGGAGACAATGCCTTGGTGGTGGGACATCTTGTGGCCCTGCACTGCTCTTCCAGTATGTCCATGTCTTTCCTGGAATGGGCAGCCCAGTGTGGGACACTTCTCCAGCGGCAATCTCCCAAGTGTCGAGCAGAGGGGACATCACCTCTCTCGACCAGCTGGCTGCTTTCTAGCCAGCCCCAGTCCTATTGCGGGTGGTTATCCCACTCCAGGCCTCGGACCTGCAGTTGCTTTTGTCAAACTTCATGATTTTCTTTTGAGTCCATTTCTCCAGGCTTTGCTGGTCCTTCCAAATAGCAGCCCTGCCCTTCAGCAAATTGCTTCTCCAGCCACTTTGGTGTCATCCACATAGTGTAAATAAATGCCAAAGGAATTAAATAATATGAATTATATAATTGTTTTTAACAGAAGAAGCCAAGCAGCTTTACTTCCAGATAGGTGTAGTTGCATGATAGGAAACCAATATCAGATGATGAGAACAGTTGTGGAGCCTCTGTTGAGTTCTGTGTTCCTGGCTTACCTGCGGTGAGGACTAACTTGACCAAGTAAGACAAATCATCTTGGGAGGTAAAAAGTGCCCAAGAGCACGACTTTCCAGGCTGCCCTTTCAGTGTGTCAGCCCCTGCACAGCCCCTATGTCTCACCAGTCCTCTAGTTGATGGCTCTCTGTCTCTGGGTCCCTTGCAAAATTAAGGAAGGGATGCTCCAGGTGGGAAGCACCATTCCTTACACACTGCTTGCACATACTAGCTGAGAGGAGGGCTGGGGACACGAGTGGCAGAGGGAATCAGGAGAGGACATGGTAAGGCAAAGTGATGTGGGGAAAAATATGGATTAAGTGATCGTAGACTCCTCTCAGGTACATTTGTTCCTCTCTCTCTCTCATAGAGAAGGTATCACCCAGCTTTGCCTGGTGATTTGCTCATGGTAAATCGGTGTGTCGGACTGTTCTCCCGGCGCTCTGTGTTCTCCCAGATTACATCAGATTTATATGGGCCGTGGCCTCGATCCTGCAAAGTGCTGAGTATGCTGGCCTGGCTCCAAGAAAGCACTTCAACCAGTAATTAATTTTCAACTTGCATGCATAAAATTTAAGTATGTGTTTAAGTGCTTGGCCAGAGCGCTCGGTATCTTGCAGGCCTGAGCCCTCTTAGAAACTGTTGGGTCTGCTTCTTTTAATATAATCCAGTCTGTCACATAAAAAAAAAAGATGCCATAATCTTTCGCCCTCTACCCCTACTTTCAGGAGACAAACGTTGTTCTTGGATCAAACAAACAAACAAAAAAGCCATTTAGAAAAGAAAAGAGCAATTAAGAGGGTTGCCCTGTGTTCAGAGCTCATACTTGCGGTTAATGGGAACTTTTAGTGCTGCTGAGTGGATCCCTTAATCCTTTTATTTTTGTAGCTGGCATTTCCTACATTTTTGCCAAACATCAATGCCTTTTTAAAGCAGCCATCTGGTTTTGTTTTATAAAAATGTGTCATGAAACTCCAGCCAAAGGATCCAAAAGTTTTATAAATTGACAAGCTAGCTGGTCTTTAATTAGCGTGGAGGAAAAGTGGTTCTTTATTTGTTTTTGCTTCACTTGTGTAATTTAGACGGAGCAGCAGTGACGAGGGAAAAGACTAGCACAACTGGTTTTACTTAGCTTAATGCACAGGCAAAATATCCTTCCAGTTATATAACTAGAAAAGGAAAAAATCTGCAAAGCCACATATATTGTCAGCCGAAATTTGCGCCTTATAAACAAGATCTGGTTACCTGAGCCTGTTGTTTGGATGAAATCCAAGGCCAAAGCAGCAAGGTGTTCCCATATTTTCTGTGTGCCAGAGTCCCTTGTTGCCTTTTGAAAGCTCTGCTATTCATTTTTCTTTTTTTTTGTATACCCAGCACGAGGAAAATGTTGTTCCTGTCAAAATGAGCATCCTCAGATTTTTGTCCAGGTAGCTACTTTTTCCAAGGAAAGAAATATGGAGCAGTACTGGGGAAATTGTAGCTCCAATAATCGTTCTTAGATGTTTGCTTGGGAAACCTTTTCCCAAGGCAGAAAAAAAAAAAAAACACAGAGTAATTTGGGGAGAATTGTAGGTCATTGTTGTAGCCATCCCTCATATATCTCTGTTCATAATCACCAAGATCTGAAGCACAGACTAAAGACGGAGATGTTTGGTGTTCCAGGCAGAGATCCCAGGCAGATTGAATCTACCAATAATTTCAATTTAAAAGTAGCAATTTTACGAAGACATAAGTCTTGATATATAACAGGACTTTCTCTCCAGCAACATGCTCTGCCTTGTTTTCAGAAAATACTTTATACTTGGAGACCCTTTTGCTGGCTTGTCCTTCATATGTCCTTAACTCCTGGCTGGACGGATGAGGCAGAATTCTTGCTCTTCAGTGTGTGGTTTTGGGGGATACCCCATTTTGGGGGGTGTTTTGCCTTTGCTGGGATCACGGCCAACGCGGCAGCCACCAGCAGCCCAGCCTGGGCAGCTCCCTTCTCCTCCTCTCGTGGCTGCCATTCAGGTGAGAAATGGGGAGTCACTGCAGGACACCCACCCGTGTGCTGCTCCAGGGACTCTCAAAACTCGTGTGAGGAGGGTGCATGGGCCAGCATGTAAAATCCAGCTTGTAGTGAGGGCCTGCAGCCCCTGCCTGCAGAGCCCTACGCTCCAAGAAAGGCCAAGGGAAGTGCCTGGGCTCAGGAGATGCTGATTACTCGGATCATGGAGAGAAGATACGAGTTAATAATTTAGTCTTTGCGGGATAGGACAAGACAGGGCGTTTTACATTCTTTAAAGTAGTTCATCAGTGGGTGACAGTCTATTAAAGGAGCTTTTCTTTCTCCTTTCTTTTATTATTTAATTATTTCCTGTGTTTTTTGGCACGCAGGTCCCAGGGCAAGAAGGAGGAGGCCATAATCCTGCTGAGGGACTCCATCAAATACGGCCCGGAGTTCGCCGACGCTTACTCGAGCCTGGCATCCCTGCTGGCCGAGAAGGTAACGGGAATGATCCCAAGCTCACTCTCCTCAACCGTGATCCGTGATCCTGGATGCTCCAAGCGCCGTTCTCGGCCAGGTGCCTTAGGAGCGCGCAGGGCTTGCACACAGACACTGGGCGCAGCCTAGGGAGACCTTCTGAGCTGCTGTAGAGCTGGCTTTTCACTACAGGAGGCAACTCACTGAGTAATTAACACCCACCTTAGTGTGGCTTTAAAATGCAGTTAAAATTGTGAGTAAACAACGTTTTTGCAGCTTCCCATGTCTTTAGCAAAGGCTTGGTCCGTTATTATAGTGTACTTAAAGTGTTTGACAGCAGAATATGTGGGTCCTTCTTCCCATGACACACATAAATATCATGACAAATTAAAAATAATATATTGCAAGGTTAGGAAATATCTGAAGCAAGGTTGGCTCTGCAGCCTGAGCTGAGCCCTTTGCATATGTGTGTTAGGATTCAGCTCTTAATTGCTCAGGTAGATGATCACTTATTGAGAGTGGGAACATTTGCTTGCTGTATGTGGCTCCTAATGAGCAGCTGTTCAATATTTTATTTAATCTCATTGTTCAATATGTGGCCCTAGGCCTTATTTACTGCTCACCGGCCGGACTGTGCTCTGGAGGCAGGATTACTCATTTCTTCTTGGGCTTTTTCCCCCTGCTTATTATTCTGGTCCCTTAGTACCCTCCGTACATTATGTAATTTATTTCTGCAGGTCCCCTGTGAGGTGAACTAGTGCTGTTCCCACTGAAGAATGGAGACAAAATGTTAGGGTTCAAGAGGATCTGTGAAATGTGGGTGCACTTTTGGAGACCATCACAACTTGGTCTTGCTGCATCCTCCCATCTGGGGCTCAGGGAATATCACCTTCCACTAACCCCCAGTCGGGTTAGCAGAATTAGCCAAAACCTCTCCCAAAAGGGAGTTGCTTGAACGTTGGCCAAACTGTAAGCAGAGGTCTTGCTCTGGCTTATTCTGGCTTCTTTAGTGACAGAGGCACTGCACAAAATCCACCTTTGATAAATATGGGTTACTGACAGGGGCTACGTTGTGCTGTTGTCTTTTAAGTGATTTCCCAGTATTATCAGATGTATGGCTTCAGAAATCTAGAAATACAACAGATGAATTGAAAGAAGAGCCTCGTTCAATGGGATCTGTGATTTGAATCAACCGTTTAATGAAGTCCCCTGCAAGTGTAGGAAATGAGCTCTCTGCAGTAATACATGGTTTTAATACTAATTGAAGTAATTAATTAAAGCCATCAGTCATAAGGTCAACAGAGCAATAAAAACATAATAGAGTTCCAAGGCCAGCTGCCCAAAGCAAATATTGTGAGTTAGTCCAGCAATAATTCACCTACGCTTAGGTGTAGTGTGGTCATCCCCTTGAGGCTCGAGTAAGTGGGAGAAAAAGACACAGTCCAGAGAGTTTCCTCAGAAATCAGTGATTCCTGCAGGCCTGTAGCAGTGCCCCGTGTTCAGCCTTAGCAGATCCCAGGGATCCTGCTCTTTGGTTTACAAAGCTGATTTTCCTTCTGCTCATAGCCCCGAGCAGACTGCTAGTTCCTTGGCCCGTGGGTGGGAGAGAGAAGGGGCTGGAAGCTGCCTAAGTAGCTCCCATGAAGTGACCATGAATGTGACCAACTCCTGTTCCCCCAGCGTGGGGCTAGGGCTGGGAAGGGAGGAAGCAGGTGGAGGAGACGCAGTGAAGTAGGGCCCTGCCTGCCTTGCTGGTCCTGCACTCTGCTCCCCTGTAGTTTAAAGGCTCTGTACCCACACGCCAGTGTGTGGTTCCTTTTCTTCTGTAGTTGGGAAGAATGCTGTTAGGAGGAATGCCTCATGCTCTGGGGAATTAGCTTGTAACTCAGTGTAACTGCCCTGTTCTCCCCTTGGTAGTTGATTCTGAAACCAGAACCTATATCATAAATCAAACATCTTTGTTTGCTAGTTTCATGCTGCCGTAACAACACTTGCTTCCCTTGGCCTTGCTCTCGCTTTCTTGAGAATATCTTCTTGCCCACTTTGAAGTTTCACTAGCCACCTCAAGCTACTTGATGGCATTTTCAAGGTCTTGCTTCTGGAGTCAAGGGTGTGTGTATATATATGTGTAGATTTGTATATATATGTATATGTATGTGTGTATATATGTATATGCACACATGGATATATGTTTATTGTATATGACGTATATGGGAATATATATATATATATACTTTTTTTTTGGTAAGAATGCCAGCATACCCAAAGAAAAAGAATCCTAGCTGCAGAGGAGACCCTGCAGATGTGACTCAGACTTACCCAGACTGAAAAACAGCCGTATAAAAAGCAGACTTAAAAAACCTCGGAGTTCAGCTGAGGGAGCTTCAGATGCATAATTTTTTCTTTAAATCATAAAAATCTCATACATTTTTAAGGCAGCCTTCTGAGTTTTGTGAGCTTGATAAATGTTTCATGAAGGTCCGGAAGTGACATTATTAAGTGTTAATGAGAAGCAAGCCTTGGTTATCTTGTTGCATTTCTCCTAAGGAGAGGGTAGGCTGTGAGGGAGAAACCTCTGGCACATCCTTCTTAATTTCTGACTGAACGCAATGGAAACACTTGGTTAGAGAAATCATTCCCGTCTGTGCTTTGAGGCTGCTGCATGCAAGGTCAGGGTGTTAGAGGCCAACATTAAAAAAGCATTTTACAAATGCATGTGCAGTGTGACAGTGATAAAAGCACACCTAATGCTATGTGGCAGTGAGCGGGAATGCTTTTACTTGGGATATTGCTAATCCAGTTGAGCGCTTCCTTGTTTTGAAGATAGGATTTAAGACCAGTCAATGAAATGCAGGAAACTCGCGTGCAGGCATGCAGAGCCACGCTCTGCAGCTGAAAACTAAACTTAGAGGAAAAGAAATCGATAGGGAAGTCTCTGAAAATACTCTGTGTCTTTCTGACACGGATATTTTCTGAGAGAGCTGCTCATCATCTTAGTCAGTTTGGATGATTACTACTTTTTTCCTGACCCCACAGACTAATGATGTTAAATCCATATAAATTTATCCAAAATGTCCAAATCTAAGTGCTTCTTAAAAATGTATTTCTGTGTTTTATCACACACTATCTTTTCTTCTGGCTGACCTTTATCATATAAATGTGAAAGCATTTAGCTGTATCAAACCATTTGCTTTCATCAAGTCCTAGTCTTCAAATACTATTAATTCCAGCAGTTCTGAAGTGGGATGTGAGAAAGGAACCCATGCATTTAAACAGCTACAAACAACATGCCGCTCTCAGGTGCACCTCTTACATCCAGAGAGAGCCCAGTATGCTCAGAAATTTGCAGGTTTTGAGGCAAGGAGAATTCAGAGCTGCGATAAACAGCAGAATCAGGTCAGTTGCCCCCAGAGAATTAACAAAGTTGCCTGAGAAAACTGGTTTTCAGGGCCTGCCCTGGCTGCTGGAAGTTGTCTTCGTCTCGCCTGGTGTGTGGGGTCCTTGTAGAGGGTGTCGTGGCACGAAGCCCAGCTCCGTGGCAGGACTGGGTGCAAGGCCCAGCCACTCACTGGCAGCACCGGTGGGGCGGCGCGTTCGTGGGCATCTCTTTCCTTTCCCTGTGGATTCACCTCACAGCCGTGAGGTTTCTCTGGCTATCCCAAGCCCATCAGCAGAGCCCATGGGCGTGTGTTGCCCAGGGATTTGGGAAGCCATGGGGATTCTGCAGAGGCTCTCGGCACCTTGGAACCTCATGGAAATCTGTGCAGTGTGCAAAGACTCAGCACATCTGAAAACCAGGCCAGTGACACCAGTCAGTCCCAGCGAGCTGCATCCCACATGTTGACAAAACCTGTTTTTAATCTGGATCTGCCTGATTTGCCCCACTCCCTCTTTGCTGCTAATCCTCCTCCTCCTTCCCCCTCATTCCCTGCACTAGCTCTCTCTATCCCCCAGCTGTCCCCAGGCTTTTGCTCCCTGTTTGCCATTGTGGACACAAGCCACTGAAGCTCTTGAAAAGCAGCCTTTTCCCAGCCGTTCTTACTGCTTTGCAGGTAGCTCCAGTTGCAAACGGGTGCATAAAAACGGTGAGGACTGCTGTGGGGCACCAGATAGCAGGTTCTGATCTTCTAATCACATCCAGCCAGAGGGTGTGATTGGGGCCTCCTCGAGGCCATGGCTGCTGCCAGTGAGGGAGGTGGCCCCTGTGAGCAGGATGGCAAGGGGCATTTCCACTGCACACAGACGTGCAGCTGGTGCTGGCCCTGTTTCTGCCACAGCTGAGACTTCTCCTGCTGTTTTAAGGAACGCCTTGAGGAGGCCGAGGAGGTTTATCAGGCCGGCATAGAGAACTGCCCGGAGAGCTCCGACCTGCACAACAACTACGGCGTTTTCCTGGTTGATACTGGTAAGTGAGGATGGAGCGAGGGCTTTTCTCTCCCCCACTTGCTGTCTTTGATTTGTTTTGTTTAGCACTACGTTCTTAAGAGACTGTGAAAAAATTCCAGAGCTGTGGATGTGCTGCCACCGTAGCCTGGAAATAAACACCCGTGCTCTGCTGAGGTGGCACAGGGTGCTGAAATTTGCAGTCAGAGCAGTTGCTGGATGACAGTGACATTCAGCCTCTCCCCTTCCTACCACATTTCTCACCGTATTAGCACAGGCAGTTGCTGCCTTTGATTTGAGCCAGACAACATCCCGACAACACTGCCGTTTCTCCAGGAAAGCGTGGCCACATCAAACGAAATCCCAGACCCACAAACGGGTCATTATGGTCTTCGGGCACTTGCTGCTCTACTTGGGGACAAAGCAGCTCTTTGACTGTAAGGGCTGCGTGCCACTGCTGTAAAACAAACACGGCCTTTAAACCAGAATCATCTAAGGAAACAAAGCCTAAGATCCTGTGGGGTGAGTTGATTTCTCAGGGACTCCGTAATGAAATACAAAGCCTTTCTCTGCTGGGCTACTGGTTCCCATCCAGTTTCTAAGGGCTTCCTGGCATTCACATAATAATAATAATAATAAAAAAGAAAAATTAAAACACCCCGTAATTACCACTTTTAATGACAACTTTATAAGCAAGTCCAAGTTTGAATGGAGAAACTATTAGTAGAAACCAACTATTCCTTTGCCCACATCCCTCCAGAACAGAGGTGAGGGCCGGTCGTGAAGCATGGCAGGCTTAATGGGTGCTGTTGCTACCACGTCTGTGCCCCTGTCTCACAGTGCCAGGCTCTGGTGATGCTCAGGAAGGAGGGCCAGAGCCAAAGAGCAGGGTCTGCCCTTCTCTGGGTGGTAGTCCTGCCTCCGAGATGATGCTCAACCATCATTCTTCTGTGCTGTTAATGGGATATAAATAATAAGCAAAAATTATTAATATACATAATTAAAAAAAACGAAACATGGTGTTAATGAAAAATGAAAATTCTAAAGTTTTGTCCAGCCCAAATCCAAATTTATTAATAAAAGGTCAGTAATTCCACTCTGACACTGCTGCTTTCTGCTTCCCAACCCAGCTAAACTGCTGTATTCCAATCAAATTTATTCGTTCTCCTGTAGTGCACTCCACTTTATTTTTGTACTTTTGTCTTCTGCCAAATTAAAAACTATTTTTTTATTATTTTTACCACATAACTGTATGTACAAATAGATGCTTGTTGTGCCTCCCTTCATGACCTGTGTTGCCCCCATGTGTTTAACAGCAGAGGCACTAGCTGATTTTAAGGACATAGGTGCGTGCCCAGCTGCTTCCCAGCATGTTTTGTGGATCCAGTTTTCCAAAACATCTGTATGCTCAGCAGCAGGAGCAGAGCGAGGTTGTTTTAAAAAGTCCTGCCTTGAAAGACATGTTGTTGGCCTTTCAAATCCTAAATGCTCCTGAGTTTTCTTACAGACATCTCTCATCTCTCCTTTAAAGGGAAGCCTGAGTACATGTTAATGCTACTTTTATGTTGTGTAGGTAATCTCAAGGAAAAAATCAAACTAAATCTGAAATGCTGCAGAAATAGAAATTCAGCAACATATGTTCAGTGTGTCAGCAAGTAAAGAGCATTTTCAAGTTCTTTTTTTTCCAGCTAAAAAATGCAATTAAGTACACTATAAATGTGATTTGACTTTAAAAATGCCAATACTCTAAGGTTTTGCTGGTGGACAGAGCTCCGTGAGTGTCAATTTTCAACAGAAATATCTGGCCTAAAGTATGCAAACTAGTTAAATCAACATTGTGGCTAAAAAAATGCTGAAATGTTGGGACTTTAAACGGTGCCCTATTAAGGTATTTTGTAGGCTGTGCCTGAGGAAAACTCTGTAACGTCCTTCAGGAGGACATTATTATTTAGATAAATAAAAATGCACTTTTATAAGTAGAACTTCAGGCCTCTGGCATAGATGTTGGCACCTTCATTCAACTCAAAATGGAGGCTGGCATTTCCTAAAAATGCAAGGCACTGTTATCACAGGCTTCCAAGGTCTTTGCCAGGGCTGCATTTTGCTGTGGGTTCCGTGATGTCCTGGGCTGTAGAGCCTTGCACAGGGCCATGTTTTCTTGCAGTGGAGCAGTGCCACCCAATGGCTCCTCTGAAACATGGAGATGTTGCCCGTAGGCTCCCAAGTAGGCATCCTAGGCTGCCCTGGATTTATTGCAGCAAAGTGGGAATTAGCAGGTTTCTGTCACTCACTTCCCAAGCATAGAGCAGGAGCTGAAAGAAACCAAAGCACCACTGCCTGCTGGAGCTGTGAGATGATTTTATTGAGGCACCAGCTTAACAGCTCTTCTCGTGTCCAGGGGCTCCAGAGAGGGCCGTGTCCCACTACAGACACGCCATCCGCCAGAGCCCAAACCACCACGTGGCCATGGTGAACCTGGGCAGGCTTTACCGCTCCCTGGGGCAGAACAGAGAGGCTGAAACCTGGTACAAAAGGTAAGAGCTTGAGCTGCGGGACTCGTGGTTCCCTTGCCCGCCACGTATGGGCTTGTCCTTGCTCAAAGGCTTCATTACAAAGTTTTGTGATATTTCGGTCTTCTGCCAATGTGACCTTTGCAGTTTTTTCTCCCTGTCTCCATCCATTTGGAATCAGGTTTGCTTAGTTGGCTGTTTAATGGGAATGCCCTCTACTCTTTCATTTTGATCCCCAAATTACCTGGAAATAACTCTTTTCTTTTTCACCAATATTCAGGGCATTGAAGGTATCCCGGAAAGCTGAAATCCTGTCCCCGCTTGGAGCTCTGTACTACAACACTGGGAGGTATGAAGAAGCTTTGCAGGTTTATAGGGAAGCCGTGTCACTGCAGCCTTCAAACAAGGAGATTCGGCTGGCGCTGGTGAGTGCAGGGCTGGCGTGGCTGGGGCAGGGCCATGGGATACTAGTGCTATGGAAAGGATGATGCCCAATGGATGGCCAGTGGTAGCAGGAAAATTACCCCGGGCTGAAGCTCTGCAGACACCAGACAGAGCATGTATCCGTGCTGGCCATCAAGCAAACCTCTCTTTCTGTTTCCTCCTCACACCCTCCTGACCTCAGATCCTGTGTCTCAGCCAGCACCTTTCCAGCTGAGCAAGACCTGTCACGGATCAAATCTGACCTGCCCTTGCTCACTAGGAAGGATTACAGCTGGGCTTTCTGTCTTTCCTTGGTGAGCAGTTGTCTCAGAACTGCCATCCCCACCTTGCCACAAAGCAGGAGGCCAGGGCTGCTCCCTGGGTACAACATGGTGTGTTCAAGGGGCATGAGTCTTTAAAAATTGTAACTTTTCATCATGTGGCTCTCTAGGCTCAGGTTTTAGCAATGATGGGACGGACAAAGGAGGCTGAAAAGATGACGAACCACATACTCCATGAAGATGCAGAGTGTTTGGAGTGCTACCGCCTTCTGTCAGCAATCTACAGCAAGCAGGAGCACTATGCTAAGGTACAGAGCTCGCTGTGTTGGTGTCCCAAGGGCTCACATGCAGAGCTCAAGCTGAATTTTCCACTCTGCCTCTCCAGAGACTTATTTGTGAGTGCCTTAGCACACATGCAGTGGGCTTAGTTTTTTACTGCTTTTGTTTATGTGGATAATGAGACTAAAGCTAGGAGGTGTGATTTTCAAAGGTTGTGAGCTTTTACTGCTCTTACTGCTGTCAGCCCCACAGCACATCAGCCAAAAGCATCTAAAACTCTCATTTTCAAATGTGATGACAGTGCAGAGCAAATGAGAGAATGGAGAGATGACTTGTGGTTACTTGGGCTTCTGTATTGGGAGATCCTCGTTGAGCATGAGAAGGAGAAAGGGGTAGTGTACAGTAATACAAATCCTCATGCTTTTTCACAGGCACTTGAAATTATAGATAAAGCTCTTCAGCTAAAACCAAAGGATCCAAAAGTCATATCAGAGCTCTTCTTCACTAAAGGAAACCAGCTAAGAGAACAGAATCTTCTTGACAAGGCTTTTGAGGTATGAGTGCTCTAAGTGCAATGGATTTACAGGTTAAAGAATGGAGTTAACTATTTGCAGCTAATTCTGTGTGCTGCATGTGCCATGAGTATTGACTTCAGGAGCTTATCAGTTCACGAAAGGTACAACTAAAGCCATGGAGCAGTGATGTCTTTGCCATAGTTAGTTACAAGTTGCCTTTCTTACCAATATATGGAAATATATAGTTGCCTTTCTTACCAGTATATGGAAATACAGCGCCCTGTCTTGAAAAGTTAGCTACAGAGTCAAGGTGAGACTATGGAGAAGCCCACGCCATGTCATACTGACTGGGGTCTTGGTCCATCCATCCATCCTCATCCCTTCTTACTAACCACGACCAACTCCGTGTGGCTCCATAGACATGTCTAATACTGGCTTGAATCCCCTTCTGTTGGGATAGCATAAAAATGGTGCTATTTGACAGAGTCCAGGAGGTTCTTGTTGCTTCTTCTCCTATATACACAGAAGCAATGGGGAGGAATTGCACAGCCCCCAAATTCTTGTGAAACGTCCACTGTGGTGGCTGTACAACAGATCTGCAACTGGCTCCAAATTAAAGCCTTGTAAATAAGGAGCATCCTAACCGACCCACTGCTTGCAGGATGCAGGCACTTGTTAGTGGGAATGGCCTTGACATGCAGAACAGCCCGGCGTGCCCAGCAGCAGGGAGAGGCTTGCAAATGTGATGTAGTTCCTCAAATGATGCAGTGGGCATGGCAAAGCTACTGAGATGAACTCAGTGGGGAAAAGGTACAATGTGTCATCTCTACTGAAAAAGACTGAATTTCAACATGTATAAAGAATTGAAACTGTATTTTAAATGGCTGCAGAGATCTCCTCTTTTAACTGTTTTTGACCAAAGATTCAGACTTCTAACCTAAAAAGAAAAAAAAACATGTTTTTTCAGAGCTATAAGCAAGCTGTGGAGTTCAACTCAGACCAAGCACAAGCCTGGATGAACATGGGAGGCATTGAACATATCAAGGTTTGAAAATTTTGC
Organism: Rhynchotus rufescens; assembly: GCA_032273925.1. Taxonomy (NCBI): domain Eukaryota; kingdom Metazoa; phylum Chordata; class Aves; order Tinamiformes; family Tinamidae; genus Rhynchotus; species Rhynchotus rufescens. The sequence goes on from JAVCKT010035221.1 coordinate 24,201, forward strand.
TTTTTCTTAAGCTGCCAACTGCAAGGACAGAAAGCTAAACTTGCGTTAGTCTGCCAAGAGCTACATATTTGTGGATACATATACATATTTGTCCAAGTATTTGGACTTACTTGGTCCTATTTGTCCAAAAAGGAAGAAAACCTATTTCAGCCCTAGTTAGAATTTCCCTACTAGGTTGCTTGGGAATGTATATTCTGTAATTCAAATCCACATTTTAAAGAGGACAAGCAGCCTGTCCATTTCAAAGTCTTCTGGCTTGAATTGTTGACCTGCCTTAGAGAAATGTCCTCATGAGTGAAATTTTAAGATTCCTCTCTACCTAGCTCATTAAATGAAGATGTCTGTCTGATGTAGAATACTGACACAACATTATGGAAATTCATGATTATCCTGGTTTTTTTTTTCTTGTCTTCTTTAGCCTAGCATTATAATTTGGGTCTTCAGTCACAGTGTGTGATGTCCCTAAGCTATCCTATCTATGAATAAAACTAAATACTTTTTTTGCCATGAGTGTTTGATCTGATTTAGCTAACGTTAAGGTGATCCATCTCATAAAGAAGTGTTCCAAATAATTTCAAGTTTTAAAAGTTCTTTTTCCTTTGTGTAATTGTGTTCACCCATTTCCAAGCAGTGACCCTTTCTATGTGTGGGCATGTGAATGAGATCTGTCATTTCTTTTCTTCTTTCTAGGGGAACTACATCACTGCCCGTAACTACTATGAAAAAGCTTTACAGCTCGTTCCAAACAGCAAATTGCTGAAGGAGAATCTGGCCAAACTGGATCGATTAGAGAAGAGGTTACAGGGGGTCCAGGAGAAAGATCAGACATAGCATTCAGTCAACAGTGGGAAGAAACTTGTGATCCTTGGAAAAGCCTGAAAGTGACACTGAAGGAACTTAGATATGATGCAGAATTATGCAAGGCAAATTCTGGATGCATGCTTCTTTGACCAAAGTTATAGGAGACACTCAGCTCATGTGGAACATGCTGGAGAACCAATGAAAACCTCCTTGGAGTCAAGATTCATGTTTAGGTTGAACCCATCTTAGTCACACAAGTTATGTGGGTGAAACATGCACCTTCAATATCTTAGTTATTGCTGGGGAAGCTGTGGAGACAAAACACTCATCCACTGCCTTGAGGGTGAAGTAGCACCTCTTGTTACTCAACACAGACTCACCTCGGCCTCATAAAGTACCACTGGTGGTCGTTATTGCAAGTGCTGCCAGGTCCTTCTGAGCCACGAGATAGACATACTGGTCATATAAAAGGGTTTCAAAGGGTCAATGTTGAGGAAATGGTGGCCACTTTTGCAGCTTGTGACTTGAAATTGATCCTAAAGAAAGGGAAAGTAGTGTCTGAGTATCACCTTAGAAGGATCATTCTGCAATTAGAACAAATGATTCTATGAGGGGAAACTGCAGCTGAATGTTTTACTCATAAGATAGTAATTTAGTAGTAATTCAGGTTCATGGTATCAGCACTGTCAAATATCATATGGCTTTACCCTTTGCCCTCTCTCTCCAGGCCAAGTAATTATTACTCTGAAAAGAAAACTAGCAACATGGAAAAGCAATGGGAACCTCTAGAATTACTTGTCCTTCTGTCCAGTCCCCAGTAAAAAATGAATGAACAAACAAAAAAAAAAGCCCAACTAACCTGATCAACATAGGAGGTAAAGTAAAGCCACAAAGAGATTAGGGATGATTTGGTAGGTGGGAAAGGTACTAAAGAGGATTTTTTATGGGTGTGCAGGGAGAAAGCCCATTTATCATGGTGATAACTCTGATAAAACGTGTTGTCAAAGTGTTCTCACGTCTTCCCCCAAGAGATGCAGAAAATGAGCTATAGCTCATCAGTCATAAATCTATATTTTTAAATACTGAAGTGGGGAAATGAATTCTCTCCAGAACTGAGGATTTTATTTTTGAGCTTTATTTATTTAACTTATAAACAAATAATTAATATATTTTCTCCGTTTTATAAGAACCAGCCAGTGTCCCTGATGGGTGACCACGTGGTGGGGCAGTGCCTCGTATTGTCTGAAGTCAGAGAATGCAGCACCACCAAGGCAGGCTTGAATAATTTGCTCAGATGGTATTTCTAAAGCTCTAAAGTGTAGTGGACCAGCCTGTCACTGCAAGAACAGCACTTTTACTGGCTGCAACTGGGCTTGCACAAAGAAACATGGAGGGTTGGTGGGACAGTGCCCTTTGGCATGGGCAGCTGGGTAGATCATCAGCTTGTTCCTCTTGAAGAAGGAAGCCACCACAAGTTGGCTGTACTTGAGCTTGGTTTTGCCTGGTTGCAGCAGAGAAGCAGCCCACAGTGTGGTCCTGTTAGGGAGAGCTGGGGTTAGGACTGAGCTGCCCCGATACCACCCGTGGGCCTGCGGGAGGTGGCCCATGGTGCAGGTGTTGGGAGGTGCCTGGGCTCTGCTGAACCTCAGGGACCGGTTTTGCTGGTCCCGACTTGGGCATCGCGGGTTCCCACCAGGGTCCCTCTGTGACGGTGGCAGCAGAAGGGGCGTCACGCTCACACCAAGTCAATAAGGACTGTGTGTTCTTCTAGCCATGCACTGCTGTGGCGTTAGGTTGTGGCCAATGGAAAGTATTTTTTCAAATATAGAAGAAGATGTATTTTTTCTAGCAGTGCTGTGGGAGGGAGGTAGCTTGGGGGTTTTTTTTGCTTTCAGTTTTGACATAAAGTTGTGTTTGTCTCTCCTGAGACACCCAGTACCAGTGGGGATCTCCTTCTTGTCCTAGCGTCCATCCAAAGCCATCCCGACCTCCTAAACCCGATGCATGTGCATAATATGATACAGCTTTTTGGTGTCCCTCCAAGCTCCTGGAACAGAATTGCATTTATTTTGTCTGGCTTTCTTAGCTGCAGGAGGGTGTAGGGTGGCCGTCGTTCCTTTGAGGTAGGCTTTGCAGCAGGAAGGCTTCTCATACTGGAATTACTGGCAGGAACATGTCCGTGTAGTTAGGCCCAACTAAACTGCGTTGTGTGTATATGCTGAAATGTGGAATCTCCACCTCTGTGAGCTGGGTTTAACGTAGTTATGGGGAGAGGAGGGGTCATTAATGAATCCCCTAACACAGCACTTTATAGACCATATCTATGCAGGGTGGCAGTCTGCAGACTGGCAGGGTGTTTGGAGAATGACTCAGGCCACAAGCGACCAAAGCAGTTAAAACCTTGTGCAGATTTGAGCTCACTCCCCGTCTCACTGGCTTCCATGCTGAAATGCAGTGTTTGTTCAGGACGTTAATCTGGTGAAAAGTTCACTGCAGATGAGAACAGTGGACTGCAATATGAAATGGGTAACCTCCACCAGAAGGGATTGTTATTGTGAAGATCAATAGGGGACTTACCTTGTGATAAACTGGATATTATCCTAATTAATCATGGGAAACGGCGTCTTCCTTTAGCATTGCACAGTTCATCAGACACTGAATGGTGGCTAGGCTGGTTTCTGCCAACGGCGTGGGGTTCGTGCACGGTTGGCACAGACTGCAGATCAGTGGCTTAACGGCTGAGATGCCACAGAGTGGCAGTGGGGCTCCTCCTGTGTCCGAGTGGCACTGGCCAAACCTCAGCACACGTGTGGATGCTCAGCACTATGCAGGTGGGGAATTGACACTAGCTTGGTTGGACAGGACTCGTGTGTAATCACTATGCGTTTCAGCTGTCAACGAAGAACAAAGCAACCGTGCTGCTTCCTCCTTATGAATAGCAATTTCAGCTGGTGTATTTTGTTTTCTTGTCCAGCGTTCTTTGCTCCCATTCCTTCTCCATCCCTCAGGATGAATGATGCAAGGAGGGACATTTTATGTCTCTCATAGATTATTTGGACTAGATTTTCCCCAAAATATGCAGGCAAGTTGTTTTGGCCTTCCAGGAAGCGAACACAGCAGTGGGAATGACCCTTATTCCAGCAGGGTGGATACGGATGGAGAGGGAACACGTCTCACACCTCTGTCAAGCAATCCAGAATGTGGAGCCTGCCGTCCTGGCATGCAGGGGCACTTGGCAAAAGCTGCTCAACAGTCACGGGAGGCAGGCCGAGACAGTCAGCCCTGTTTGGTGAAAGAAGCTTGTTTTCATTCTAATTGAAGTAATTAGCACATTTCATGTAATTCTGACTGTGTGATCTTTTTCCCCACTTGTCCTCCAGCTCGGTGAAGCGGTTGGCATGTGCTTAAGTCTCCTCAAACTGTATGTGCATTAAACCGACCAAGTGTTCAATTCCTGGTTTTCACACATGAAATTGTGTACAATCCTGGAAAGAATTTAACTCTTAAAGTCTTTTTTCCCCCAAATACGCAGTTTCTTGCGGCAGTTCTAAAATGCCTCATTTTGCTTTCATGTACATTCCAACAACCCATCAGGAAAAAAAGAAAAAAAAAAGAAAGAAAAATGTGCTTGGCATTCACTAGTGTCTCAATGTGGCAAAGTTGTGTCAGATAATCTTGATAACTTGTGCAAAACTTGTGCAGAAGTTCCTTGCCATTTTTGTACTGACTTGCTGAGAATTCTTTTCTAGGAAATAGCCCCAGTGGTATCCTCTGTAAAAGTTATGGCTTCTACAAATATGTTACTGTAGAAATCTCTGCCCGAAGTAGATGTCATGCTGCGTGTTCCTATCGCGTGGGAGCTTTCTGCATTGGCTGTTGTTCATATGGTTCTTATTTCTATACCTATTTTTTTAATCGGTTGAAGAAAAAAATGAAAACAAGAAAACAGCCCATGGATCTGAAATCTTTCAAAATTAAATTCACACTTAGCAGCAGCTGGATGTATGGAATTTTCGAAGTCTTTGCTTTTTCACTGTGGGAATTATGGATAGATTTCATGTAAAAGAGTTATGCTCGAAGTCTTTGCAAAAGAAAAAATGTATGTAAATGTCTATTTTATATAAAAACTAAGAAAAATAACTGATGTGTCTAGTTTGGTTCGGTTGGCTGTAAGTCGGTTCCTTAGGACCAACCAGGAATAGATGCTTCTAGAGATGGAAGAGCCCTGGATTCTTACTCCACTTGACTTGTGCTTTATTGCCCAAGGAGTTCAGATGATTACTCACATAGGAGCAACTATTCCGCACATGTACTGGAGTCTGGCCATATAAAATATCACAGGGTAGGCATTTTTGGGGAGCCTGAGCATGAGAAAGGAGGCGGGCTGGTGCTTACACGGTCCTGAGGATTTGGCCGTGTTGCACTGGGCCAAGTTCTTCCTGTGAGGGTTTCACACCTGTAGGAAACACATCAAGCAGACGTCCAAGTTCAGCAGAACGCAGGTTTATCCTTTCAGCAGCAGATTGATGAACACGGCCAGGGCCGACTGTCTCTCTCTGCCGCTTGAGCAGCCTGATGAACCACAGCCACCTCAGCGGCAAATGAATCACGGAAGGGGATGGATTTTGACATTTTTATTAGCGCGGGAGAGGGGTCATTCCCAGGGGTGGCCCTGCCGACAGGCTTGGAGGGACAGACAATGATCCAGCAAACTGGGGCAGGCTGGGCAGGGCTCATCCCTTCCATGCCCTATGCAGCAGCAACCCGGGACCACAGCCTACCAGCTAGCTCCCCAGAGATAAAATAAAATAAAATAAAATAAAATAAAATAAAATAAAATAAAATAAAATAAAATAAAATAAAATAAAAT
>JAVCKT010035223.1:0-14462 GCA_032273925.1 Rhynchotus rufescens
CCGCTCCCTCCCGCGCCCTCCTTCCCCCTGCCCGCCCTCCGCGCTCCGCGCGCACAAAATGGAAGGAGACTGGGCGGCGGGGGCCTCCCGCGCCGCGAGCGGGCGCCTCATGGCGGAGCGGAGCGGAGCGGGGAGGAAGGAGGCGGCGGCGGCTCCGCGCGGCCGCTTTTGTCCTGCCCTGCCCGCGGGGGAGGGGAAGGGAAGGGAGCGCGGCCCCTCAGCGGCCCCGGCCCCGCAGCGGCCCCGGCGCCGCCGGCCAAAATGGCGGGAAGAGCCTTTTAAACGCGGGCCGCTGTCAGCGCTGCCCTCAGCGCCCGGCCCGGCCCGGCCCGGCCGCCTCTTCACTCCACACAAACTTCCCGTGACGGAGCGTGTCCGCTTGGAGCAGGGATCGGCGCTGGAGCCGCGGGAAGGCCCGGCCCCGGCTCCCCTTGTCCCTGCTCCTTCATAGCCACTGCGCAGCAGAGCTGCCCAGGGCCCGAGGGGCCGTTTCTCCCGCAAGGAGCCGGAAGGAATTCCCTGGGTGCCGGGGTGCACAAGCCCCGCAAGGGGTTTCCATCCCCCAGCGTGTCCCCGCCGCCCGCCAGGCCTGGGAATGCCGCCGTGCCGGCTGTAACGTGTCGCTCCGTGTCGCTCCTCACAGCCGTGGAGCGCACGGACACCGGCCGGTGCCTAACAGCGGGAACGGCCTGGCCCGGGCGGCCTGTGGGAATCACCTGCCTGTAAAATACTGCCCGTTCATTGCAAACGCGCGCCAAACACGTGCACGGGTTGGGGGGCAGAAACACACACTGCACAGAGAGAGGATTTAGTGGCTGGGACAGGATAACGAAGGAATTCAGTAGCTGGGACAGGATGTCAAGGTACTTCCCCCTGCCCCCCCCCCATGATTATTCCTGCTTAGCATGGGATATATTTGCAGTAATCCAGGAGTGCAGCAGTCTGCACTGCCTTAATGCCAGAACTCACCTATGGCTTGCTTGGAGGGGCCGTTACTGTTTGCAGGAGGCTGAAAGTGGGAGCTTTGGAGGCCCTTGGAGGTTCGGGTGGCGTCTGCCAGATTACCCCAAATAGGGATGGGAGAAACCTTGCACACGTTTTCCAATAAAGAAACTTCTTGCCATTATCGTATATCGTGATACTCCTATGGCAGCTCTTACTCAGCATGAGCTGCTTCACAGCCTTCTGCCACAGTGGATGAATTTTAAAAGTTTTAAAGTTTTTGTGTTCTTCTCTTCTCCCCCCGCTGCGTTACAGAAAGCCATCAAAATGGGCAAAGGTGATCCTAAGAAGCCGAGAGGTAAAATGTCTTCGTACGCCTTCTTTGTGCAAACCTGCCGGGAGGAGCACAAGAAGAAACATCCAGATGCTTCAGTGAACTTCTCAGAGTTCTCAAAAAAGTGCTCAGAACGATGGAAGGTAGGAATAATTAAAAAAGAAGAGAGGGGGACAAAAACCCCAAAGCTTGAAAAACTACCTGGTGTAAAGTATTATTCAGGATTGTAAGTTATTTCCCTAAAAGTTAGTTGTTCGCTGTGTGCCAAGTACATTTGTAAGAGCAGTAGTAGCTCCCTTGTTCAGCACTCCGTGCTGGAGTTTTGACACCTTGTGCTCTTGAATCTCAAGAGTGTCACTTTATTGCCCTGCAGACTATGTCCTCTAAGGAGAAAGGAAAGTTTGAAGATATGGCCAAGGCTGACAAGCTTCGTTACGAAAAAGAAATGAAAAACTATGTACCACCCAAGGGGGAAACGAAAAAGAAGTTCAAGGATCCAAACGCGCCGAAGAGGCCTCCGTAAGTAGATTTCCAGCCAGGTTATCTTGTTCGTGACCACCGTGCTGCAGTGTGCCTGTAATCTTTTATCCAGGTTTGGAAACCTCAAAAATGCTCTATTTATTTTCCTGGCTGTTGGTGTAAAGATTGGTTGGTATATTTATTTATTTTCATTATAAATATTAGGGTTTTTTTTCTTTTTTTTTCTTTTTCATTTTTGGATCAAATTTGGATAAAATTGGGACACTTAGCATATGCCTTGAAGGGCAGATGTAAAAATCTGTATTGTCCTCTCACTCAGTTCTTACTGATCTTTTTTCCAATTTTTGTAACTGGACAGTAATTCTTGTCTAAAATGGTAGTAATATTTCTGGCCCCATTCACACAAAATTGGCTTGTTCAAAATCTTTGGTTGTCATTCCCTTTAAAACTATAGGAATAATCTTCTATGAAACAGTCTTAGGAAGGTAAAACCTCAGTCATTACAGAAAAGACTACTAACTTTTAAAATCTTGTAGTATAGATAGATACTTTATAGAGATACATTTTTCTCTTTTTGTTTGTTTGTTTAGTGGAGCTAACCCTGTAGGAAATAAGGAAACTTCGTGTAAAAATGAATGCTTTTATTTGGGCTAATGCTGTCATCTAGAAATGCTGATTTTCACAGCAAATACTGTAGTGTGTGTTGTGTTGGTCTTCATTCTTCAACAGTTATGACCTAACATTTGCTCCCCTACTATCATTTAGTCATTCTGGTTTTAAGATTTTTCTCTGCATTTAAATATATATATATATATATATATATATTTATATATATATAAACCTTTTTGGGATCCTGCCAAGAATCAGCCAGATGTGCTTAGGTACAAGACTGTGTGAAATGTTCCAAGTTTAGTTCTCATATCTTTCTTTGTTGCTCATGTTTGTCCCACTTGTAGGTGTTTTTACAAAGTATTTTTACAGTGCTCTTAAGAAACAGTAACAAAGTTTATAACTTTGTCTGTCTGTTACAGTAGGTTAAAGCCTAAAATTAAATCCCCCCTGCCCCCCTTGCCTCCCCAGTTCGGCCTTCTTTTTGTTTTGCTCCGAGTTTCGTCCAAAAATCAAAGGAGAGCATCCCGGTCTGTCCATTGGGGATGTGGCAAAGAAGCTGGGAGAGATGTGGAACAACACGGCTGCAGATGATAAACAGCCTTACGAGAAAAAGGCTGCCAAGCTGAAGGAGAAATATGAAAAGGTAAATGTGGATGGTTGTGCCGAAGGGTTAGGGAGCAAAAACCTGCATCTGTGCATCTTTCCTGTCGAGTGTGTTCCTATGGTTTGTGTTGTGACTTATATAATGTGCTGATGGTGAATGTCTTGTAGGAAAAGTAGGAAAATATAGCTCCACGGGCACACTATTGGTTAGTTAGAACTAATTAAATTGCAGCCCCTGGTGTTGAACTGCCCTCGTTCATCTCCAGTTTGGGACCAGTGATGGTTGAGTAGATGCTGTTGTGTCCGTCTCGGTGATTAAAGCAATAGGTGACAACAGCAGTAGTTTCTGAGTGAAGGCAGGAGCATTGAGCAAGGTCAGGAAAGAGCAATCCCTGGTTCTGGAGGGCTTAGGGATTGAAGAACAACCCTGAACATTAGAATAATTGGTAAAAATAAATGGCACTTTTAGTTTATCTCTTCAGTAATAACAGATACAATAATGTTAACATAGTGCTCGCTTTAGACACACGTTTCATTTTGTATCTGTCCAGTTTGTGGTAATTAACACAGTGCACACGAAACCTGTTCCATAGAGTTTCTTGAGTCATTGGGGGTAAATCCTGCCTTAACAGCTGAAGCTCTTGTGACATGTCCTCCCCCCAAGAAAGGGGGGATGTAGGAGAAAGTAACACTTGGTAACACTGAGCTTTGGTCAGCGTTCACCTATAGCTTATGTACGTACCACAGCCACCCACCCATTCCTGTGCTGTGGCCTGTCCCTGGTGTCTGGCTTTGCTGGCAGCCAAAATCCTGTCAAAACTGTAGCATGAGAGCGGCCAAGGTGGCCCTTCTGGTCCTCAGTATTTGCTGGAGAGCAGCTGTAGGAGGGGGGAGTGTCCCGTCCTGGCCTTCCTGTGAAAGTATTCTGCAAACTCACCAATACGGCAATTATTTGTACATAAAACTGCATAAACCAGTTGTAAGACACTCTTAAAACAGTAGAAATGTGCTTCATTTATGGAGATTTTTGCCTTCACGAGTCTTCCCCATGTTTCTTGTGCTTACACACTGACTTTTTAAGGTGCAGTAACCTCAGTATTTCACTGATAGGCCTTTGACTGATAGTGAATATTTTGTCTTCTAAAAATATAGTGCTCAACCTTAGGGAGCTGTAAAGAACTGCAAAGTTATTGGTAGAGTGTATACGGGGTGGGGAATATTTGAAGATTTTGACTGTTTACCTAAAGGTGTTGACATTACTTTAGAGTTGGTATATTTGAGTACTGCAGGTAAATTCTGTGGCGTACTAGTTATTTTTTATTATGATTTTGGCATAAAGCTGGGCAGTCCGTGGACAGTTTTGACTGGCCTGAGACGAGCACTTGAATTTGTGTGTTATAAACGACTAGAATAAATTTATTGCATGCAGAAGGTGGCACTGTCTACCCTTTAATCAAAGTTCTTGTACCTTTTATTTTGTAAACTTCACTAAGGCAGAATTCTGTATAATTGCTCTTCAGTGAGGCACAACACAGCAGAGAGGAGGCCGTGTCACTCCAGGGTGGGTTTGGTGGCTAATTCCAATTTCATGTCTCTGATGAGGATTTTTTGGGCATTTCTTTAGCTACTGTAGAAATAGGAGTGGGAAAGGCCTGTGAGAGGTTTCCCAACTTTGTTCCTGGAAAGTGGCATCCGCTGGACCTGTTTCATCCCAGGCAGCCGCTTTCCCAGCCCATTCCCAATAGCCCGAGAGCAGAGGATCCCCAACGTGTCTTGGCACACAAGTATCCCCCCAGCCCGAGAGGGCTTCTCTTTCTTTTGGGTTGTGTTCTGGTCTTGAGCCTCAGTTTTGCATAACTGAGGGCCCAACTCCTGGTGCTACCACGGTGGACATGGAGAAGGGGCTTCCCACGGATCCTTTGGAAGTGCTGGGCTGGTTCAGGCTGTGAGATTCTTCCTGCTTTTCTCCTCCAAGGATATCGCTGCATACCGGGCCAAAGGGAAGGTTGATGCAGGCAAAAAAGTAGTTGCCAAGGCGGAGATGAGCAAGAAGAAGAAGGAGGAGGAGGAAGATGAGGATGAGGACGAAGAGGAGGAGGATGATGAAGAGCATGAAGAAGAGGAAGAGGAGGAGGACGAGGATGATGATGATGATGAATAAGTCTCTTTTGGAGCAATTTCTTTCTTGTCTATAAAGCATTTAACCCCCCTGTACACAACTCACTCCTTTTAAAGAAAAAAAAAAACAAAATTGAAATGTAAGGCTGTGTAAGATTTGTTTTTAAACTGTACAGTGTCTCTTTTTTTGTATAGTTAACACACTACCGAATGTGTCTTTAGATAGCCCTGTCCTTAGTGGTATTTCAATGGCCACTAACCTTGCCTGGTACAGTGTGGGGGTTGTAAATTGGCATGGGAGTTTTAAAGCAGGTTCTTGTTGGTGCACAGCACAAATTAGTTATATATGGGGATGTAGTTCATTTTTCATCTTCAGTTGTCTCTGATGCATCATAAAAATAATTGTTGTTCTGTTAACTGAATACCACTCTGTAATTGCAAAAAGGAAAAAAAAAAAGTTGCGGCTGTTTTGTTGACATTCTGAATGCTTCTAAGTAAATACATTTTTTTTTATTAGTATTGTTGTCCTTTTAATAGGTGCCCTTGAGAAATCATTTTTTTTTTCTTTTTTCTTTTTTTTTTTTTTTTGTTTGTTTTGAGGGGAACTCATCCTTTGCTTTGTCGAATGCCCATTTGGGATCACGCGAATATTACAGTTTTCATCTTTCATATAACCAGCTGACAAACCGAGCTTTGATCTGCATACCCTGCATAATCATGATAGGGTAAGAGAAGAAACATATATGTAGGCATACGGTGAAAGAACAGCCTTCCGTAACTGGAAACAAAGCAAGAAGTCAATCTCAGCAAAAGGGATATTTGTTCAGATTTTTGTGAAGCGTAATATTCTCTTGAGTTGCATGAGTTTACCAGTCCGGGAGAGTTGAGAAGTATAGAGTTCAGTTTTGCAGCAGCGAGACCCTCGTGGGGAGCAGCGGGGAGGAGACGCAGCCGATTTGCGCGGGAAGGAGCCCCGGGAAGAGCGGATGCGCTCCCGCTGCGGGGCGGCTTCCACGTGTGACTCTGTCACCACCTAAAGGAAAACGTATTTGTAAATCTCTGACCACTCGTGACAGGCGAGCGCCCCAAAAATGTGTGCAGTGCAAACCCAAATTGCCACATTTTTTGGTGACAGGTCTGGCGCTGGCCACGGGCTTTATACCATGAAACTCTCCTGGTAGCAAATGGCCCATGAGAAATGATTTTTTTTTTCTTTCTAAGATTTCTATAAATGGTACCATTATTATTTGTTAAATCTATGTAAATTCATATTTGTATTCTTGAAATTCTAGTTTTAGCCCTTTAAGCAAAGTTGTATATTGTCTCAAATTGAAAATGAGATAAGATGTATTTTTCCTGTTAGGTTTTATACCGCACTCTTGATGTTTGCCCATTTTTAAGTTAAATATAGCTGTATGGAAAAGTACATTTTATTAAATTTTTGCATTAAAAAGTAAAATGTTTATGGTATACCAACAATGTCTAATTTGGTCAAATATAGTTCTCTTCCAAAACCAAAGCTAAGGGTTTTTTTGCATATTTAGTAAAACTTCAAGTGCTGGCAACTGTAACTATTTTCACATATACCTGCTTACTAGTTTGGGGGACAATTTGGCAACTTTTTTGGTTACAAAATTATGGTTCTCTTAAGTGCCAGTGTTTAAAAAAAGGAAAAAAAAAAAAAGAAAAAAAGCATTCTTGTAATTTTACACGCTTTTGTGATGGAGTATTGTTTTGTTATACAATTTTGACTTTCAGATTCTTATTTCAATTTGCATTTATGTATAACTTCAGGAGAAATATTGAACATCTGAATCCTGGATGATACTAATAAACTAATAATTGCAGAGGTTTTAAATACTTAGTTAAACGGCTCACTTGATATCATCAAGGTTCGGGGTTTGCTTTGGCGTTGGTGTTCCCAGGTCTCATCTTCGCTTTCCGTTTCAAGCAGCTGAGTTGCACCATTCCGAAGGTCTCCCTCTGGAAAAGCAGCCACCTTAGGGCAGACCAGGCATTTTTTCCCCAACTGGATGCCCTCTGGAGCGATGACAACTGATTGCAAATAAATTTTCTGTTCTGAAGGGTTTTTTATTTTTGCTTCCTCGAGTTATCAGAGCAAGGCTGATGGTTCTTGATCTTAGAACACCCCAGGGTCTTGTGCCTTTGCTCCCGATTCTTGGTGTTGGCAAAGGCAACTTGGAGGATTTGGCCCATCTTGGAGCTGAGCAGGAAGCTCTGGCACCCGGAGCGCCGCGGCCCTCGGCTTGGCTGGGCCGAGCGGGTTGGCAAGGCGAGCTCACGGCTGAGGAGCGCGGGTGATGGAGGTTTCTGCTACCAGTGCTGCTTCCTGAGGAGAAGAGCCCCAAATAGTCGTCTCCGCGCTGCCCTCGATGGCCCTGTTGGCTGCTGAGGGGCAGCGTGGGCTTTGCGGAGCGCCGCGCGCGGCTTGTCCCGGGAGCAGCTGGTATCTGCACGTGGCGTCTCTGAGCTCGTGTCCGCTTGGTGGGGGACGCTTCTGATCATCAGGAAACCCCTTTTGAGGAAGGGAACGGCTGTTGCAGGGGGAAGGTGCCGCACCGGGGTAGGTTCCCTTCTTGAAGAGCTTTTTGGAGGGGCCTCCTGGCTCCCCCAGCACCCTGTTTTCTTGGGTGATCCCAAAATCCTGCTAGTGAAACCTCAGCCCCCTTCCCAGCAGCGTTAGGTCAGGCTTTGCTGCAAGACTGCTGATGTGAGGCCGGCGATTACCGACGCTTCAGCTTGAATTTGCCTCCTCGTGACATTCAGGAGTGGGCGCTTGCTGAGGAACAAGGAGCGGTGGAATTGCAGCCGTTCGGGCCGCGGTTCCTGCAGGAACGAGGCGGCGCCACCCGAATACAAAGCGTTTGCGAAGGGCCTCAGCCCTCAGCTAAGTGCTGGTTGTAGAGAGAGAAAACAAAAATCCTTATTTTAAACAAAAAGACAGAGGATTGGTTTGGAGAGAATGTGAATGGTAACAAACGGGGACTGTGGTATCCTGCACGTTGGAGGGATCTGTGCTCTTCCCACCGCTGTTGGGCTTCAGTCTAATCCTGAACCCGTCTGAAGCGGCTGCCCCCGGCCTCACTCCGTGTGATATTGAACTGGTTTAACTAGACGTAGAGACGGAGTTAACTACGTCTAGTTAACTAGATGTGGGGGACCTCCGTGCACCTTCTCCAGCTGCTTCTGTGACGGAATGAGCCCCTTGTGAGGCGGGAAAGGCCGGAGGAGGAGGACGAGGAGGAGAACAAGGGTCGTTCTTAGGGCTCCTGCAAAGTGCAGCTGGGATAGCTCAGCGGGAAGAGGAGCTGGGAAGACTCTGGCTGCAAAACCAAGTCCTTTATGTGGGTGACAAGCAGAGCTTGAAGAATTTCCCTAATGCCTCCCTGCCTGGGGGCCGGAGCTGCTGGTCGGAATGAACGTTCCCGCTGCGGCCTCGCGGCTCGGCCGCCTGCGCAAAGCCCAGGCACCGCACGGGCTTCTCACGCGTTGCCCAACCTTGGACGTGCAACCAAGACATGCACAAAATCACCTTTAACAACGGGCCGCTGATGTGCACCTTTCCTCGCACCCGCTGGAAGCTGCTGCTAGGGACACGGCACGAGTGTAGCCATCAGCTTATTAATGATAGAAAAGATACTTTCATATAGAAAATATCATTAACAATATCAAAAAAAAAATTGTAGAAAAGTATTTTCAAATGATTCCCCTTGGTTATGTTCTTCATCGTAGTACTTTTTTCTCCTGTCACGACAGCAGAGTGCACCTTTGGGGAGGGCTTTAGAAGGGAGTAATAGTGTGTGACGTTTTACTGTGGCAGGCTGTGATAGGCATTGGTTTAGACCCTGAAATACACGACTAGGGCAAAGCAGTGCCTAAATATGAGTATTTACCAATAAAGCTTTTTTTTTTCCCAAAAAACTTTGTTAGTGGATTGTGCCATAGAACCACAGGCTGGAGAAAAACTTTGAGACACTGTTATTCACGTGAGTTAGTCTATAATAGACTTCGCTTTAAATTAAATCGCTGCCCTCCACTCCAGGATAATGTGTTTGCAGATAAGCTCGCAGGGGTTATTCTAGTGTCTGAGGAAAAAAGAATAAATTAAATTCTCCAAGAGTTTTATACAATTTTGTATAAATTATTGTACATTTTTACTCTGTATGTGCATTGTGCTGCGACTTTTCTTTTGACAGTACTTCAAGCAGAAAAACAAAAAATGCATTTTTCCCCCAGTGAATTTGCTATTAAGGATGAAGGTCAGATTGTTCTTACGGCGGCTTTGTGCCGCTGAAAAATACAGTGTGGGTTCTGCTTGGGGAAGACCTAATTTTGAAATTCATCTCACCGAAATGGTTCCTATTAGAGGTGACCTGCAAGAGAGAAGCCTTCTCTTTTGCTACTTTGTGATGGAATAAAAGACTTAAATTATAAATTGGTAGGTCTACTTGTTTTCTACACGCCAGGCTCAAGCCTTCGCTTGAGAAGAGGTGCTCGAGACAGGCTAAGCAGTGACACGTGAGAAAGCAGCAGGGAGTGAGCAAGAAAGGTGCAGATCTGGCTTGGCTTTAGCCAACTTTGAAAGCCAACTAGCTTTTAAAGTCCTGCTAATATTCTTAAAGTACATTCAATGTAAATGACAAGATTTTGGGACGATTGGGGCTCATCCCAACGGTTCCAAGCAGTTTTTTCTCTGTCAATGTGTGAAAAGCTCAAATGAAGCAGTTCTGACCTCCCCAAAATTCATCAATGGGAGCCTGGGAGACCAAACTGCAGTTTGATGCTGGCCGGGGAGGATCAGCTCCCTTCACCCACCAACAGCAGGAGGTGACAGCGCGGACGTCCCCTCTCAGACACTGCGAGGAACCGCAGGACGGTGGTTCTCAGGCCTCTCTAAGGGCACTTGCCATAACAGCAGAAATGCCGGTTTCTGAGGAGTGCGGGGATGAGAAGTTCGAGCTCAGGTGGAACATCCCGGATATCTCACTGCTCCTTTTAAGTAACACCGAGTTAGCAGCGTTGATGTGCTCTTTCCTGCTTCTTTCCTATGGTTTCTCCGTTTCCCGTTCCAGAACCCAGGAAATGTTTTACCAAATAATTTCTTTTAGGTCTGGACATGCTGGCTTCAGTTGGAAATCCTTTCTCTTCATTCTGGAGAAGGGTTTCTTGGTCCAGCAGGGGTGGCAGAGGACGGAGGAGCTGGGTTTCCCGCTCCTCCATCTGCCAGGTGCCACTCTGGCCCCCTTGGAAAAACACTTTGTGTGGGAGCCCAGGGAAGCGTCGGTATTTGGAAGCAGCCACCAAACTCGCTGGGCCTTGGAAACCCCTTGCAGCTGGGGAGCCGTGGAAAGCCAGGAAAGGATCCCGAGAATTTGTTCATTTGACACCAGGCACTGGAAACCCCGTGTTGCCCAGTGGGCATCGTGCAACGTAACGGGAAGAAAGGGGATCCAGGCTGCGTGGAGTGGCGCCCGCCGACACAGCCGCCCTGAGAGCCGGGATCGGAGACACAGGCTGCCCAGGGAGGCTGCGGAGTCTCCTTCTCTGGAGATCTTCCAAACCTGCCTGGCTGCCGCCCTGTGCCCCGTGCTCTGGTTAACCCTGCTTGAGTAGGAGAGTTGGACTAAATGATCTCTAGAGGTCCGTTCGAACCTTGAACATTCTGTGATTCTGTGATCCCTTCTATTTTGGTCTTCATAGCATATATACATGTCCATGACACTGCCAGATTTGTTAAAAAAAAAATCTCAATAAACCAGTACCAAAGAGGACTAGCATTTTCTAGGATCTTGATCATCCTAATAGAAATGGATGTAACTACCATGATTGCTACATTTGGGATGATACTAACATCAATCAAAATTAAACAGGTATCTGTCACAAACTCTTTTGCTTTACCACTGTCCATCTACTAACCGCTTTTAAGTGACTCCCTTACATAACAAAGGCTGTTACTTTAATGTAATTTATACATTAATGGTTTTACATCTTTACAAGTGCCCCATTTGGTGGAAGCCATACTACCACGTCATTTAAATTGCTTTCTGTCTCGTGCATCAGTTTAATGTTTTCCTTTCCACCACTGCTGAACTGTATTTAGACATCAGAATGGTGTTTGTCCCAGGGCAACTTACTGTACAATTCAATTTCTTATACTGACAAGGTCCAAATCAGATAAATATTTAAGCAAGAATAGTTTAGCAAACCTTCTTCCTTCATCATAATCATTTAGAAGCAAGAGCTCTGCTTTTCTTCCCTCCTGCTTAGCTCACTAAATATATGAATTTCAGAGCACTGAATAGTTGTGGGATTTCTTTATTCTCATTAACAACACCATCCTAACATCTACTGTCTGTAAGCAAGTTCATGTCCCTGCTGATTTGTATGGTTGCACAGGAGAGCATTGTTCTTCCTTGCAATTTAGAGACTGCAACCTGCTCTGTTTTAAGGCTCTGTTTGCACAAGAAAGAACCAGATGATGTTCATTAAAGTCTAGCAGGATTATGTCCACCTAAAGGTCTACCAGGAGAGACCCAAAAGGCAGACTTTTATTTAAAGAATTGATCAATTCAAAATATTTTTATTGTAACTTTTCTTCACACAGACCCTTTGCCCTTTAAAAAATAGCATATAATACAAATTGAACATCTCCATTCCCACAATGAAGGTATTTCATTTTTAAAAATAAGATCATTTGTAAGAGAATCATGTTCAGTCATTTATAAATAGTCACCTCTGTAAACCAAGAAATAACCTTGTTTAAAAAACTACTAACGTTGTTGTTCTGTTGTCACCCACTGGTAATTGAAAATGTGTTTCTGTCAGTTCTTCCTAAGACAGAATGTAATTCTTTCTAAGATCTTGATCTTAAATTGGCAAAAAAGTCAGTGATAAAGCAGCAAGAAGTTGCTACTTGTTCTTTGCAGTGGTGATATTGCTACTGCCCTTTCTTATAATCTAAGGCATTATTCTTACTGGCTTCTAGAAGGCAGCAGTACAATCCTATTTTTTTCCATTGTTTTCTTTCTCCTGAAATAGTATTGAATACTGCTTTGTACAGAGATGAGAGTATGTACATTACAAATGTACTAATATAATATAATAGAGCCCTATTATATGACAAATGGTGCCAAGTCTAGTGGGAGGGCTGCGGCCAGTGGTGTCCCCCAGGGATCAGTACTGGGCCCAGTGCTGTTCAACTTGTTGGTCAGTGATTTGGATGAGGGGACAGAGTGCACCCTGAGCAAGTTTGTGGATGATACCAAACAGGGTGGAGTGGACGACACCCCAGAGAGCTGTGATGCTTTTAGAGGGACCTAGATAGGTTGGAGAATTGGGCAGAGAGGAACCTCATGAAGTTTAACAAGGACAAATGCAGGGTCCTGCACTTGGAGAGGAATAACCTCAGGCATCAGAACAGATTTGGGCTTGACCTGCTGGAGAGCAGCTCCACAGAGAGGGATCTGGGAGTTCTGGTTGAAAACAAATTAACCATGAGTCAGCAGTGTGCCCTTGAGGCCAAAAACGTTAATACAATCCTGGGCCTACGTCAGGAGGAGTGTTGCCAGCAGGTCAAGGGAGGTGATCCTGCCCCTCTACTCAGCTCTGGTGAGGCCGCACCTGGAGTATCGTGTGCAGTTCTGGGCTCCCCAGTACAAGAAGGACGTGGAGTTTTTAGAGAGGGTCCAGCGGTGAGCAACAAAAATGATTAAGGGATGAAAGCATCTGTCTTATGAGGAAAGACTAATGAGCTGGGCCTTTTTAGCCTGGAGAAGAAAAGACTGAGAGAAGATCTGATCAATATGTATAAGTACCTGAGGAGAGAATGTAGGGAGGATGTGGCCAAACTCTTCTTGGTGGTGGTCAGTGATAGGATAAGGGGTAATGGGTACAAGCTGAAACACAGGAAGTTCCATCTACCAGTGAGGAAGAACTTTACTGGTGAGGGTGACAGAGCCCTGGAACAGGCAGCCCAGGAAGGTTGTGGAGTCTACTTCTCTGGAGTTCTTCCAAACCCACCTGGATGTGACTCTGTGCCACATGCTCTAGGTGTCCCTGCAGGGGAGTTGGACTAATTGATTTCTAGAAGTTCCTTCCAACCTTAACCATTCTGTGATAATATAATATAAACATATGTGTGTGCGTGTGTGTGTGTATAAACATATGGGACCAACTACCTTAGCTTTTAACTTATCACTACTCATACTAATTCAGAAGGATTTTACTCAAGTATATCAGACTAAGAATAAAGAACAGCCTTGTTATTAACCAAGGGTTTTATAGTAATGAAGAATTCTTTCTTCCTCCACATGAGTCGCATAATATTTTTTTTTCTTGATTGGTACTCAGGATTAGAGAATCAGTCATAAAATACTTAATCACTCTTGGAAAGTTTAGTATTCAAGAAAAGTGCGGCTTCAGCTGACTTGGAGGTTGGTTTGCTATCTATCTGTAGAGACTATCTCGCAGGTAATAAAAGTTTCTCTGAAACACAGTCAGTATGTCTCACTTACCTGAGAAGTAATGCAATTCACTTACTCTCGCCCATTCTACCTATTTCTCTCTCTTCTGGGAGAGTAAAGAGGATAACTACAATCCAAAGGAAGATTTTTGATGTGGACATATGTCTTTTTTGCTCTAGACTAGAACCATTGGTTCATATCCATTAGGTCACCAAAAAAAAGCAATCAGATGGCAATGATTTTCAATCACTACTGGTTCAGGGTTAGATTCAAAGAAGTGACCTGAAGGTGAAACATTCCACATCACATTACTGATCTTCTAAATTATACTTCCCCCACAGATGAGACTTGCCACACATAAAAAAGTGGCTTGCAAGACAAAGAATGAGACAATAGCTCATAATAGAAGTGGACTTTGTTAGCCCTTTAAGCCTAGCCAATATGGTTACAGTATGATAATAGAACAGAATTATTGATTGTATCAAGTGACTCATAACCAAGTAACCTCACACAACAAACCTAGTTTATGAACAAATTCAATTTATTTCTCATTATATGAAGAACTGACTTAAACAAAAAACACACAAGTAAAAAAAACAAAAAGGAAAAAAGAAAGAAAAATCCTCCTCATTATGGAACTGTTTAAATGTAAAGCATATCTGACAAAATCCCCTTCCTCAACCCAAAATTTATTCCCCAGATTTTCTTTCGTTATCCTCTTTTGTGACGGATACGTTCCTTTCCCAGCTCAGCCTGGCCTGTACCTTACATGCAGCCCTGTTCAGTTGCTAACCACCAGCGATTTATCTACTCCTGGTAGGCGCCACCATTCTGATTTCTTCTGCCACTTAGACTCAACATAACAGTCCTGAAGGCTGCATCCCAAAGGG
>JAVCKT010035226.1:0-19427 GCA_032273925.1 Rhynchotus rufescens
ATTAGTTCAACTCTGAATAACCGCTTAATATGTTTATATAACGGTACTATGGATGACAGAACTCTACAGAAACAAGAATATTTTTTTCCTGAACGTGATAGTTTGAGCCTATATTCTGCATTATGTTGACAACACTAATCATCTGAATGCTGATCACTTAAAGCATTAATCCACTGACTGAAACTAATAGGAATTTATAGCTGAAAGGAGCATTAAGCAGGGCATTTTAAATCACGGGGCGTAATTAAAACGCAATCTACGATGAGACAAGTTCCTTTAAAATGAATCCTGATGACACTTTATTACCTTCCCGCACCCTGTATTATGCCAGCTGTAATTTTTGCAGCACGTAAAGAGTGACCTGTAAGCTACATTTTATTCATCAACCCCTTTTACAAAGCAGCAAATTAGGTCACACTTGATTTAATCCTTACAATACTGAACAAAGGAAAGTGAAGTGGGAAAAAAAATACATATCCCCAGTACCAAGACAAAGGTCTATTGTGTACAAGTGAAAATGAGGTGACTTCATTGTATTCTGCATCTTCTGACAAAAAGATCTCAAACCCAAGGTCCTCACTGTAAATTTGATAACGGTTGTTATGTGGGCACAACTGTCCACATAGGTTATCTTAAATGCAACCAAGTTCCTGATTGCTTATCCTAAATAAAAATCTGAAAGCCCATCTTCTAACAAGGGATATGCCAAAATCCAATTGTAGCAATTAATGTTTTGCTTAAATTATCCATGTCATTTAGACAGGATTCTTACATTTTTACATTGCTGGTGCATGTCACCTGCATCCATAAAATAGGGACATTTCAATAGCAGGTAAAGAAATGCTTGTGGATATTTAGGCAGGGAGAAACAAGGGAGAAGAGATAAAACTTTAATAGAAACATAAAATCTTTAGTGTGGTGTTCTAATTCAAACACAGTAAGTGTGAATAGCTGATGCCACAACTGCCACAATTCTTAAAACGTAGTGCTGCTTCTGGCAAAAAAAACAACAGTCACAGCTAAAAATAATTAAAATATTCTTTTTTCTCTGCCTTGCAGATGGACTGGATTGTAATTCTATAGGATTTTGTTTCAATACTGTTTCTGCAGATGCTATCTGTTTTTTATTGCTTTATAATACAAAAAAAGCCCCCAGACAGATAGATACATTGACAGGAAACTGAAATATAATTGTCAACGAATAGGGCCAATGCATGTAGCAATTAAGCTGCTGTCACAAATGCTGCTGACCCTAAGAAACAAGGCTGAAAACTCAACCAAGATGTGCAGGCTGAGAGATGTACAGCAGCACGGCTAAAGCTTGCACTGGAATGAAAAGTATTTTGATTCACAGAAACCATAACAGCTAAAGATAAGCCAAGACACAGGAAATAAACAAATATTACATATTAGTAATGCATTTCATCTTCTAATTATTCCAGCAAGCTTCATCAGAAAGAGAGGATATCTATGGAGGAATTCAGTCCCCGTGAAAGAAATGCAGAAAACTTCCCTTTGTTCCCATAATCTGCTTTATTACCAAGAAAGAGCATTACCCAGTCATCCTCAGGGCTCTTTTGTCTGTTATACTGCACGTGTAACATAATTATTAATTTCTCCTGGAAAATTGTCCAAGATACAGACATCCAAAATGGTGTTTTTTCCTGCCATGGGATGACCTCCCTGGCAGCCCCCAGCATAGCAGAGCAGTAACGTCAGGCTGCGAAGCAGCAGCAGCGAAGCCTATTGGGCCGAGCACAGGAAAGGAACTCAAAGTCCAGCACCCTTCTGGCTCCAAGACGGTAACAATATTAGTTCGGTTTCGATGGCCATGACAACATATTTAGTCTGGTCATATTATAAGAATAACAAAATCACATTCCTCACTGTGACATACACCAACGATCTAATAATTATACCCCTCAAGACCACACTTTGCAGGGTGGTCCAGCGTTTTCAAGAGCTGGGGCTGGATGCCAACTTTGGCCTTTGCTTTCTTCTCGCTTCCCCTCCCCTTCAGTGATGCGGATGCAGCAGCTCACAGATCAAAGCATCTGGCCATCTGTACACACAAAAAAAGGTGTTTGTCTGTTTTGCTTCATGTGCTGAGAGCCATTCACCAGTGTCACGAATCCCACTGTCTCCTTGCACATATAGGGGTTGGCAAAAGCTCCAAGTGCCTCACTGCAGAGCACAGTAGTAGGCAGCCTCAACATCCAAGGCTGCCCTAACAGCATTCCCCTTCTCCTTTGAAGCTGCAGCAGAACTGGAGTATGGCCAGATGCATTTATTTTTAGCCTGAGCTTCATGACAGTGAGTTTTGGGGTGGATTTCTTTTAGTAGGCTTTTTTTTTTCCCCCTTTTTTTTTTTTTCTTTTTTCAAGTGAACAAGGTGGTCTGAATCTCAAGGAAGTCTGGAACTCAGCTTTAGTTCTTTCAAAAGCCAGAATTACAGCTGGAAAGTCTTCACTAACACTGCTCTGCGATAGAGATACAGCCCTGACTCTGGGAATAGCTTGCCACCTAATGAATTATAAATACTTCCTGCAGCAAATCAGTGCACCTTTGAGGTCATCCCTCCAGCACTGACCTGATCTGACCCTGCTTAACTGCTCAGACATAAAAAGCTAAGAGCAACCACCACAAGGGCAGGTCTCAGGTAGTTGGAGCAAAGGTCTGAAAACATCTTCAGCATCTGTGAAGAGAGACAGTGGTTTGCTTAAGTTGTAAGATGAGCTGAAACAAGAGACTGAGGCTTTGGTTCCTTGACCAGCTGAAAAAGAACTATAAATGCTGCTTTAAAGAGATGTATTCTTCCCTAGTGGCCAAGGGCACAGGGCAGCTATGCTTACCACTACTAGCTCAGGTCAATACCCAGAAATCTTGACAGAAGATCACCCCATAGATTGATGTGACCACAGCAGCACATTCAAGAAAAGTGCTCCCTGTTAGTTCCACATTTTTCTCAGGATACTAATCCTAATTTTATGAAAACTGAAAGAAGGAACCTAAAATTTCTGTGCAGTTGGATGGCGCCGCCACCATCAGCGACCAGAAAACCTAAGCCTGTGCAAAAGGCATGGGAAGAAAAAGTGTCATCACAGCAGTACTCAGCTCCACAACCTCTCTGGGCAGCCCGTTCCATGGCTCTGAACTAGGTTAAGATTAAAAAACAAGCCCGTGTAGAGTTGTTAGTTAACATTTATCAATAGTTTTCTAATTATTATTCCTTCGATATTCAGAGAGACACGGACTTGGAGAAACAGGCAAATGCAGTGACACCACACAGTGCAGGAAGAGAGCCCACACTGCTTATCAAGAGGGAGATGTTGAAGACCTAATTTCCCCCCCATATTGCGCCAGGTGCACAGAGTAAAGGACAGGGTACACTGGAACCTTTAGGGAGAACTAGTTCAGCATGTGAAATGCATCACAAACGTACTGAGCTACCACAGCCTCACATATTGCCCTGGCCTTGCACAAGAGCCCCTTCCACACATCCAGGAGAAAAAGTTCTACCCAGGCAAAAACGGCTGGAAAAAGCCCCACCGATATGAAAATGCTCAGCTGCTCCAAAACCACAGAGAGTACCTTCAAACCTACAGAAACACTGAGCAGATGCACAAGCTCATCTCGGGACGAGCACGGAATCGGCTTGGGACTCTGCCACACTATTTGCTCTTCTAGAAAAGCGCCAAGCTGCAAGCAAGACACCTAGATAAACAGAGCTCACACAGCACGAAAATCCTTTAGCAGGTTTTCAGCCAAAGAGATTTTATGCAGTTACGGCCTAGCCAAGCGTACTAATACTTGACCAGAAGAGCAAAACTTCTTTCGCCTCTTCACACAACACAGATCCAAGATAAATCACAGAGGGGTCTGTCTTATGTAGCACAATAGAGAATCAAATAAATACTGTACTTTAAAATAATAGAAAAAATGAGTAAAATACAGCTTTGTGTATGTTTTTGATTCTTTGGGCAAATGGCAATCTTCTCTACTCTGAACTAAACAAAAGCTACAATTTTTACATTTGCCATATAACCATTTCATCAAATGTTTTGCATAATTCAATACTGAAGGTTTTCAGAAACCCAGAAGCATTCGGTCCATTATCACTAAGTTTAAAAATTATGAATGCTTTCCCAACATGTTTCAGGAGGCAAATAATGCCTCAAAAACGTTAAATAAAACAAGGCAAAATGCAAGTGAAACTCCCCACTACTTTCCTACCACATGAATTCAATCAAAAAAGAAAACTGTACAGAATCATGAGAATTTTTTCATTAATGCATTCCACACTGAAAATATCCCTATTTTCCCCTGATTTTTTAAGCCAGAAGCAAATATGGACAGTTTACTCATTAAAATTATGAAATAAATACAAGTCAAAAAGTTAGCACTCTAAAATAAGACAAATCAATTATAATTCATTTTCAGTCTACATTTTTATATTTTAAAATTATATTATGGGAATATACAGCTTTCCTGACAGAAGCTACTGATTAATAAAAGCCTGCATGAAAATCTCTCCAGACAGGTAGAAAGTGAAAAAAATGGCTTTCAATAGGCAATAGGCATATAGTACCTATGATATTTTTAGCATTATATATATTTGGACAAGCTGAAAGCTACAGAGGGGCGGGGAGACGAAGAGAATAGGGAACACTTACACAAAAAAGAAAGAGAGTAACAAGAAAATCTCAAAATAAATGTTTATCCAGATTCAAATGCAGATGAAATCTTGTATGCTTAAAATGACTGAATTTATTTCAGTTTTGAGCAAGACAAAAGCAATTGCTTTCCAGACATGACAATGGAGCCTTTATTACAAGGTTTTAAGCCTCCTTTAGTGGAATTTATTCCTATTGCTGATGAAGGAAACAGAATCATGAGCACTGCTTTGCAGACAGGCACACTGAATAAATAATGCCTACCTTCAGCCCTGATTTCTGCTCCAAGGAGGAAACAGATCAGCAAAGCGACATAACTCCACTTCCAATTACAAAAAGAGGATGTTTTTATAATTTCTTTTGAGAAAATTAGTTTTCAACCTTTTTTTTTTTTTACTTTAAAAATGTCCGTGTAAATGATAATTCATGCTGTGCAGTTGTGGTCCTGCAATGCAGCTTGTACTTTCCATACAAACTTTGCAGCATTGCCTGCTCGATTGGCTCCCAGGTACCTTCAAGCAAGCAACACGTTAGGCGTGTGTCAGTAAGGACCCTGCAAAGCAGCATGAGGACACAAACCCACCCAGCCCAGACTGTTCCATCTCCTCCATGGTCTGCAGTTGGGGACAATACTGGCGCCGAATCACACATTTGAGTGTTGACAAACCTGAGGCTCATGGGCCCACAGGGACAGTAACAGCATCAAGTCACTGCTGCTCCCTCCCCTTCACCCCTAAGGGAGGTGAAAACACATCTCCAAAACCTTTAATCACTCCTCAGCCAAGTTAATATTCAGTAGAGAAATTAATACAGAAAAGGAAATGATGGGAGAGGAGACGGAGCAATTTTCTGCTGTTATAGACTAATGGCGAATTGTTCCTGTCCCTGGAAGTGAGGGAGGCAGCATGGCCAAACACCTCGATGTTAGATCTGAGCTTTTGCTCATAACCCACCTTCACTGGTCTCACATGTCAGGTGGCAACCCAGCCCAAGCAACGGCTACTGGATAACAAACAATAGAGAACAGCCTTTTTTCCCTTTCCCCTCAAAAAAAAAGTTACCATATAGCTTGTATCTGGCATCCTAGTTGCCATGGCGATGTGGATGTATTAGAACCATATAGATTATATCCACTGCCAGAGACAGACAGACCAGGATACAAAAGAGATAAAGCACAATGCGCATCAGGCGTGAGGATGCCAACATTTCCAAAAGGCTTGTTGTTCAACACTGGGAATTTAAGGGGGAGGGTGGGGGGGGACAGGAAGAGACAGAGAGGAAAAAAAAAATCTGTGAAGCTAAAGCCCTTTACTAGAACAAAGCAGCAGCCTGAGGAGATGCTGGGAATGGGATCTGAAGCACGATTTGAGCAAATCCAGATGGAACAAGTGGAGAATTCTGTACATCTCTGTCCAAAAGCCAGCAAGAGTTAAAATGAAGAAATATGGGATGATAGGAAATTCCTCCAACCTTGACTAAATCAGTTAGACTAAGAAAGTTCCTTTTAAATTAAACAATGACCAAAGTTAGGAACACAGCGCAAACACTGTCCTAAAGATCTTAAAATGTAAAGACAAACAATTTAGGGGAAGGATTTCAAAATATAAATACAGTGGTCCAGGACAATATGTGGCCATGACTATTTAAATAACAACTCCAGGATGTTGAATTTTCAGAAGCACAGTCCATAAAATCCCATACGACAGTGACAGGCAAGATTTTATTTCTTAATTTCACACCTTACAGGAAAAGGGTTTTATGTATCTGCTACTCACAGATTATAATCTTTCTGCAACACTTGAGAAATGAATTTTTTGGGTTCTAATGTTCTAGAGAATAGGTAATCTCAATTTGACAGTCACTTGGAAGGACTTGATAGGAAAGTATGACTGAACGATATCCATAGCTCCTTTTAAGTAGCAAATTGAAAAAACTAAATCAAAAATGGCTGTGGTTCACCACATTTCAATATCTTTGAGAAGGCTCTGTTCCACTTGGTAGATTTTTTTTTCCTATGCGAGCAAACTTTTGATTACAGTCTGCATTTATTGACTTGCCATGCATAAACTCATCTTTTAACAAGCAGCAAAAGCCCTGCTAGGGAAGTGACATTTGACACAGGTGATATTCTTCACCAGTCTACAAAGTGTTCAAGCAAAACTTAAAGATAAGTTGTAAAGTCTAAGTTTAAGATCTACCATTTGCAATGTTTCTAGAGTTAAAGCAGCAGACAGGGAAAGAAGGGAAGGTCAGACTAGTCTTGATGTTTTTGTTACTAATGAGAGAGTATAATTATTCAAGGCCTTTTTTTTTTTTTTTTTTTTTTTTAAGACTTCTGTTTTTTCTTTATATATACACACTTTTGAAATGTTAAGTGATGCAAGAGGTAGGAAACAGTTACAAGTCAAGAAGGAAAGAAAAACTCTACAACTCAGAAAAGTAGTATGGGAGGAAATTACTGATTGCCAGTTTTCCAAAATAATCAGAAAAACAAAATCTTTTAAAAAAATATTTGTCATGAAATACAGTCTATACTTTCAACAGTCTGCACAAGATTGGTGATAAAAAGACAAAAAAATGGCACAAAACAGAGACTGGATATGTTCTAAATAATCACATCATGCCCAAAGCTCTGAGGAGACAAAAGCCCATTTCTGCACAAGAGTATCATAAGCTTATGAAAAGGCCAAACCAAACTGGCTAATAAAGAAAGCCATGGAAGAATGCTAAGCATAGCCGCCTTTCCACATGGAAAGCAACTGAGCTGTAGAAGTAACAGGAGCATCATAAAAAAGCTGAATTTCAATTCATAGGAAAAGAAAAAGGCATTTGTAGTTGTCTTTTCTCTGAAATGAGTGAAGTCCAAATATACTTTGGGACTCATAAGGTATGTTTTAACCATTTCCTTTAAAAATATATGTTTATTGGTATCTATTACTGTAATGGAATCAAAACAACAAATACTTAAATGTTTTTCCATTTCGGAAAATTCTAAATTTATTACTGCACTGCACAGAATTTGTGTTAGTGCGGTATTAAAGAAATAATGTATTTTGACTATTACTCATCAAAAAATTTTTTTCTTTTACACAAATTATTGAACTTCCAATTGTATTTTACATTCACAAACTTATTTTTTAATACTGATGACACAGCTTGAAACTCTCCGTAACATACTGCGTGCCTTATGTTTGGCTAGATTAGTTGACATAAACCATATCTCCTGTTGACAGAAACGTTTGAAAATATCCATGGACTTCAGCATCCATCACAGAAGAACTCTGCAGTTATGGAAAGTCCTGATAAAATCCCTCCCTGTACTTCAAAAAGCCCAGAACAGCAGATTTAGCACGGTGTAAGAGCGGAAAGAATAAAGAGTGGGAGAAAAAGGAGCAAGAGAATGAGCGAGAAAGCGCCCTACGAGCAAGCACACAAGAGATAATCAGAGGAAAAGGAATTCTCAGATTAAAATTTGATATTACACCTTTTATTTAAGGTAGCAGACTTGCTCTTGGACTGTATAATACTGACCACCTTGGTTTATTTTCTGTTTTGGTTCTTCATTTTAGTCAGTAAAGAGACAGCAACATCTTGCATTAAGGCTATCCGGGTTTGACGATCTATAGTCCAGTTCACCTTATTTCCATACCGCTCAAAAGAACAGCTTGTTTTATTTTTTTTACTTCCTCATGACCCATGCAAAATTTCAAACCAACACTAAGGATTTAGAAAAAGTAATTGCTCACCTGCCCACATCCACTGT
Organism: Rhynchotus rufescens; assembly: GCA_032273925.1. Lineage (NCBI taxonomy): Eukaryota > Metazoa > Chordata > Aves > Tinamiformes > Tinamidae > Rhynchotus > Rhynchotus rufescens. Next base: position 8,437 of record JAVCKT010035226.1, read on the forward strand.
ATTTACCAGCTTCCTTGGTACAGATTTTCTCCATAATACACATACATTTTCTGATTAAACACAAAACAGTCCCAATTATATAAAAAGAAGTTTCTAAGAAACCTGCCAAATTAGGATAGCAGAAGTTTGAGACTAACTAGTCTCTGGGTTGCTGATAGTTTTTCTTTTTAAAGATAGGTCAATCTAATAATAAGGGAAAAAATCCTTCCTAGGACCAGAACAGCAACTAGCAGAAGGTGCCTAACCACCATAATGCCACAGCTAGGAGACAGGGAACTGCTTCTACGGAGACGTTTTAGATCAACAAAGATTATGTGATTTAGCACATACCATTCACCTGCTTTCTTCTCAGACACATTCAAGTTAAGAGTGAACTTTTATACAGTTACAAAATCCATTAAAAATATAACTACAACTCCAAAACGTATGTCCATATTACGAGCATTACTATGAAATATTGCTTAGTTTATGTAAAAAAAAAAAAAAACGGGAAATTTCTGTCTTTCATACTGGTACCTATTAACGAAATGCTCAAAGTTGTATGAAAATTCAAAGAGAAATCTCCTCATGAAAAATAATGTAAACATTAAACAGTGGTCAGTAAGCACTGCACTAAATGTTCACATAGCTTCCTTAATGTGATAGATACAGAAAAAAAATATTGAAAAAATTTGAAACAGGTACAATATACAATGGTCTAAAGCCAATCCTTGCTTTTAACCAAAAGCTAGAGCGCAGCCCCCTCCCCACAGCCTGGATATTGCGCCAAGCAAAGAGCGGGCACTTCCGATCCAAACTGCTGCGGGCAGGCGGTGCCGCGTGGTCTCAACAGGCAGGGCTGTAAATCAAGCCACCCAGAGACACTTCTGGAAGGAACTTGGTTGTTGGCACCGAACTCATTCATCTGTAGCCACACTGGGCTGCTCTGTGCGTGCACCCGCAGAGAGCAGCCTCAGCCTTTGCGCATTACTTGACCCAGGACATGACTGGGAATAAAGCCGGAAAAGGCCAAGATGGAAGAATCTGGTGCCAATTTCATAGAGCTTTCAAACATCTGCCTCAGCCTACACCCACACGGGCAGGAGCTCAGCACGCAGGGACATTTGAAGACTTATGCAAGTCAAGGGGACCTAGGACTGCAGGGCAGCAGCAAACCCATGGTGCTCTGCTGAAGAGCACCACGCTGCTGGGACCACCAACTCCAGCAAGGGTCACAGAGCACAAGCTGGGAAATGCTCTCTGGATCTGTAAGGGATCTACTATGGAATCACAGTGGAAATAAACCATGCAAAAAACAGGAAAATAATAGATATCAAAATACCAAGAATGTTTTTCTTAAAAACGTTACATATAGCATGAGAGGAGATGCAAGGCTAGCAAAGTAATGACCTTTGCTACCTCTGGATGGAAGACAGAATAGATTTACTTACTGCACACCCAAATAATTTAAACCTTTTGAGGTTCATGGCTTGGTCCCTCAGCTACAGCTGGCACAGTTAGCTTGGGTTCACAATATTTCTATATAATATTCCAGTGAATCATGCCAACATATCAGCCCTTTGTGTTAAGATGCAGCACTGATATACTTATGTGTTTTTGACTCTGACATTTGTTACAGTGATGTATACAGAAACATATCAAAAATAATTAAGAGCATTTTAGGGTTTAGAAATCTTTGGTTTATCTGGTAATAAGCTTGGACTCTGTAATACCAACAACTCACTGGATAAGTCTTGCAAAGCTATAGGATGTTTTTAATTCCACTGTCAGCTGTGTTAATAGGATGAAGTTTTATCCTTAGGAAATATTCCTCCATTATAAGACTGAGTAAAACAAGATTATATATAGTAAACTAGAAATGAGCACAGAGGAAAAACTCCATTAGCTTAAATCAACTTCGCTAAGCAGACTTTCTTTCTACTGCACTTTAAACAGGCATTTTTTGTTTCTCCCTAGGAAGACATTAGGAAACTGAGGCAAGCAGATACCCAAAGAGAGAATCAAAACTTCACTCCAAACTGCATTTTCACTTTTAAGAACATCTATTGACAATGTGTAAGTAAAATATTTTAGTTCAGACTGAATCTGGAAGTATGAAAAATAAGGTTTGTAGAACTAAGTATTTTAATGGTTGGAAAAACATCAGGCACAGAAATCTGTCTTTAGATCAAAACTTCTAATAGTTAAGAAATGACTGCACTGAGCACATTTATTTTTAAACAGAGACTCAATAAAGACAAATTATGTTCTGTATCCAATCGTGATTAGAATCAATTTAGTTTGATTACTTTGCTTTACTGCGAAGAGAAATCTGCATCACTTCTTTTGAGTGTGTTTCTTTTTATATGAAGGTCTGAATAGGATCTTGTTTACCCACATAAAAATCAAAGTAAGGCAATGAAGTTATAGTATCAGTATATATCAGTATAGTATCAAGTATACTGTTTGGTCTCTTCCCAGAAATTTTGTAGTCTACTCCTGATTCTTAACTTGTGGCTATGGGCACAAAATTTTGGACAACTAAGATTTTGAGGGGGAAAAAATGACAAGAAGTGATTAGACAAAAGACTTGCTATGTTGGTTTTATTAAGAAAACATGTATTATTTCAATTGCCCTTAAAAATCGTGACAAATTCCTGCACTTCACAAGTCACTCTGAAAATATTCTGTAAATTCACAAATATTTAAGGAATACAGGAATAATTCCAATATATTCCTCAGTCAGATGTCCGTTATCATCTACCAAAAAGTGGGAAAAAAAAAAGAGCAGATAAACTCAAGAGAGGCAACCATGCCATTACCGCAACTACAGGTGACAGTGACAAACCTACCAGAGCCACCTTCTCCATGGATGTTGCCAGAAAATCCTAATCCGCATTCCATTGCCTAGTAACACAACTACTTTATAATCAAGTCATATCCCTACATTCTTCTAAATATACTGCTGCTATCTCAAAGTCTCATCCACAGGCAGCATCCTGGGGTGTTGAAAGCATGTAAACTCCAAATCACTAATCACTCCTTCCAAAACCACTTCTAATACTACTAGGAAAGAGTTAAAAAATGGAAGTGTAAGACATGAAAGTTTTCTTTAGGGCCAATATATAATGCATGTAAACAAAGATTTTGAAAATAGTAGCTAAATTAGACAGTCTTAGACAATTTTTTCCACACTTCTATCTTGGTCTTGCATTATCCAAACTACATTCAGATTGATTCACTATTTTCAAAAAATGTAAACTTTTATGTTAAAATGAAAGCAGTAAATTTCTTTCTCCATCCTTTCTCCAGCTATGAATACACACATATGATACATCTGTTTAATTCACTTAAAATTTTTTTCCCCTCACGTCTGTCATAAAACTGTACAAAGGGTGATAACTGTAAGCTGTCAAATTTGTGGAGAGAAGAAAGAGTCACTATTTGCTAAGAGAGTCATCACACAAGTTTTTACTTAATCTCTATTTATTCATTGTTTAAAGGGATACTGCCTTGCAAATCCTACGGCTATGGGCAACAAACACACTTTGCTTAAAGAGAAGCCATAGAATGAATTGACGGATTTAGAACAGATTCAGTTTGCTTAAAAGTTTCAAAAGCAAAATGTTATCATAAACAGTTATTTTCAAGAAAAATGAAGCAGGCCTACTTCATCAGAATGTTCTGTGATATAGTTTAACTAACTCTATATGCCAACAGATATTTTCTGAACGAAAATTGTCCACTAATCTTTCTGCAGAACACCTTAGGGCTTATAGAGAGGTCTCTGCATTGACATACAAATAAGCATGCTTTTCTGTAAAGCACAATCATCCCGCTGCTTTCCCTGAATTCTGTCAATACATGATCATTAGAGAAACACTGAAATAGCACTTTCTGAAACACATGCCTCGATAGGCTACATATTCCAAAAAACAGTGCCTTTGTATTTGTAGCATTAATAATGTGCGCTATACAGTATGGAGAAACTGTGTGACGAGAAAAGAAAGAGGCTCAAACAATGTGGGACCACACAACAGCACATCAGCAGGCAAACCAGTTCTTTGCACTTTATAGAGATATCAGAATTAAAAGGAAACTCTAATTCTTTATTAAAATTATCATTCCACTTTTTTTTTTTTTCCCTGTACATGTAATCTGTACTCAGAAATGGCACTAGAGTTATCTATGGGCTTACAAATCGGTTTGGTTGCCTTTCTTTTGGATCTTGTTTTACTCCTTAAAACAGTCAATGCTAAATCACAGATGTGCCACTTACGATACTCCAGCTTTCTTGGCTTCATGTGAAATGTCATGAAATTTTCTCCTCAAAAAAGACAAAAAATAGCAACACCATTGCCACCTTAGGTATCAGTTTTGATTAAAAAAGAAAAAAAAGTTCTAGACTTGATCATTTCCTAAGAATATGTAAATTTAGTTTGCTACTATCCAGACTTGCTTATGCAGAGGCTAAAAGAGCCAGAAGACAAAAGAATAGCAATTGGCTTGGAATCACAGGATTTAAATCTAATCTCATTCTTTCAAATCCCTGGCTAAGGTCTGAGACATTCATTCTGGCAATTCTACAATAAATCTCTTATAGATTCTGCAGCTGGGATCACTATGATCATGCAATCTGACCAGGCCAAAATATTTCCCCAAAATAATTCTAGACTACATATTACTTAAATAATTTTAAAAAGGGCTTCTAGAGGAAAAAAGCCACATAAGCCTATTGTAAACTGTAACTAAGCTAAATTTCAGCCATTGCATCTTCTTAATGACCATATTGTAGAGTCAGATATTTATAATCAACTAGAGCTCAGCTAAGTCAGCTCTCGGATAAGCTAAGTGGCCCAAACTCTGAGAGTCTTCAACGGGCACATCCTGCAGTTGTGCTCTGAGCCTGCTGCCAGTCATCAGCATCTCTCCAGAACTAAAATAGCCCATATCAAGCAGCAGTAGTAGTATATACAAGCTTCGAGAAGAATTGAGCTACACAGATACCTGTTTGTAAATCTATGAATATCTACTGCCTCTACACTCAGGCAGGGATTTCACTGACTTGTTATCATGCCACTGCATTACTGAATCTGAGAAGTGGGCACTGGAAAAGCTAAGTAGGCAGAGCTGCCCCTCTTGCTTGGAGTAACGTTTCCAGACATCATCCCTCTCCAAGCTGAAACTATCAGGCCCAAGTGTAAGGAAAATGTCAGCAGCAAATGAGATTTCAGCAGTTGGAATACATTTGAATGATAAAAAATGTGTTTCTGCAGCTGCACAAAGCGATGATTTGGGCTGGTTTGAATTAGATAAAGTGGAAACAGAAATCATCACGGTGCTCTATCTGCCTGTCTCTCCAGGCAGTCCCAGCGTCAGAGGCCAAAACAAGATACAACCTCTTTGACTTTGGCCTTTATCTGTAATTAATTAGTAAATAAAAATGGATACTGTGCAGAGCAGTGCTACATATCATGTACCCAAAGGTCCCGCCATTTTACTGCTCTATCTTCAACTATATACATTTGTCTGCTACTCCAGAGAAATAAGATTGTCTGACCAACCAGTACCTCATTGCAACCACCACTTCTCTTTCTTTTTAATCCCGTAGGAATCACAATACATAGACATGCTCCTCCTGGAATGACTTCACTACTTTAGAGAAAAATTAATTATATTAAATATTAACATTTCTACAACAAAAATCATTTTGTAGTTTTAGAAGCTTTAAGCATTTTCTAAATTTCTTCAAAATAACCCATACTGATTATTTCGCAACCTTACAAATACTCCCTATGAAGCTTTGTTACTTTGTATTCCCTGATTTAAGACATGACTGTACAGCTCCCGGCTTCTCAAAGTGCTCCAAGTTGAACCATGACTTAAGAAAAGCCTCCTAGCAGCTCCACTTACTTGAACTACTTCTCTTCCCATTTGTGATTACACAATATCCGTGCATGAATTATCACAATTGCTAGTCTGGAATGTATTATGAGGAAAGCACTTAATGTATTTTTAGCTGTCTCTTAGTATAGTTAATACAAGGAAGAGGAACCAGGCAGCTCTCTGCAGACCTGGGACAAAAGCTGTGCAGCCTTTCCCTGGAAACTTCCACGCTTTCCTTTCTAACACTGGCTTTGGAAAAAGGAATAGAGGAGTGCTGCATGAGCACAGTAAGATTCAGATTATGCTGCCTGACCTAATGGAAGCAGCAAACGGAAAACAAGCGAGTGCTGCTGAATTTGGTTTGCTTTGCTTACTTTTAAACTTCAGTACCTCATTCCTAAACAAATCTAATGTAGTTATGTGTTAGTATCATGCCATGCCTACGACACATAGCCAGGGGAGTATATATCTTAATATACTTTGCTCCTCCTAAATGCTAACTGAAAATTTAAAACAGCTCAGTGGCTGTACAGCCACATGAAGCTAGGAGTATTCCCAGAAGCTTAAGCACATAAATCCAACAAGACATTCCCTACCAACCTATCGTGGTTCTTTCATAGGTGCTTCCAGCTCTGGTAAGCAATGACAGCAGACTTATTCAATGGATTTAGAGATTCTGCAAAGTAATTCAAATGAACAAACATATTTGCTATGGCAGAATTCATGTTACAAGTTTAATGCACAAATTACTGACCATATTAAAGCATGAGAGATTTTGCCATAAAGCAAAAGAAATTACAATACTATTTGTCTTTTAGCCTTCTCGTCTGAAAACTGAGTATCATTGCAATCTGGGAAACACACAATATAAAATCAATAGCTTCATTTTATAAGGAAAAATGTTTCTAATTTATGTTTGCCCAGTGGAACAACGCAATCAAACAGCTCTTATCTTACCTTTATTGTACATATTGGTTGGTACTTGGACATCACTCAGACTGATGTTCACAGGCAAGTTATTGAAGTGGTCATTGGGCACTAGAATAAACTCTTTCCCCAGTTCCAGATAGTTTCCTTCTTCATCTCGCTCATTGATGAGCACAGCATTGAAGTATTCATACTGCAACAGAAATCCACATGCAGTGGTCAGATTCACTTTCAGCATAAAAATATAAGGTGGTTTGCATGTTTTAACACATGAATCTATCCACTGATTAGTGTTTACATGCATCTCCATTTAGAAGAGAACAAGATATTTTCATGATCTCAGGGATTCCTCTGCACTCCTAACACAAATATATTTCGGAAAAAAAAGGCTGATCAAAGTGTCCGAAAAATGCCTTGTATTGCCTCAAATCTCTGACTGCCTTGAAAACAACCTGTTAAGAGCAGTTCATCGACATCTTGAACATGAACAACACAAAATTGTCTACGTTTAAGTCATCTGCTTCACAATCATTTAATAGTGATCTCTCATTTCACGGTAAGGCTTACATCAGTTGAAGAACTGCTATCAAAGTTCAACTTAGGCCTTGAGAAGCTAAAGTGAACACTTTACTTCACAGGAATATGAACTAAACCAATGATAACAATGATAATTACCAAGTGTTTTTTTTCTCCAAAACTGTTCCTGCTTTTACTACCCATGCACCAACTAGTATTTCTTGCAGAAAATTATATATATACACACACATTATGTATTTCATGAGGAACCTTACTAATCCAAAAGGTAATCCAAATTATAGCTTTAGTAAAATGCTTGAATATGCACTTGAATTTAGCAGTGATTTAGTTTGAACAAGAAATTATCATCTGCCTGTTTACAGATTCCTAAAGAGTATTTGTCCTATTTTGGACAGAGCCATAACCAGATAAGCAAAAGCAATTTAGATAAAATTATTGATTTTTTTTTTTTTTTTTTTTTTTTTTATGACCTAGTTCACCCAAAAATTCTATCAGACTCTGAAGGCAAACAAACTACAGTGAAGACTACCTTTAACCTCTCAGATATCGTTAATCCTTGACAATAGCTTTCGTGATGTGTTTCTTAATAGCATCAGACCAAAATATAATGTCATTGAAGTCTCATTAATTTAAATCCCAGTCTCTGCCCTAACTATCCATTTGATTACAAATATTATTTAAACATGTATCTATATCATAACTACTCCTGTAAAAATGGTCTCATTTAGAAGGCTAACGCACCAGCAAGTACTTAAAAGGCTTTTCAAAAACAACATTTTTCAATTTCACGTGCAACTAGTTCTACTCAACTAGAACTAGTTATAATATTATCAGCTATACACTTTATTGCAAACCTCTGTGCTGAGAATAACAGCGCTACCACAAGTGCCAAAGGTGCACATAGCCCCTCTGTTCCTTTCATCCTTGTCACTGAGAAATCCAAGTAGTTTTCTTACAGTGCTTGAAAAGAATCATTGAATAGCATTAGCTCAGCACCTTGCTCAGAATTTTAACACCAAAGTTATATTTAAATATTGTACTGTAATAAGAAGGTGAATACATTTGCAAAGATTTTGCACTAAAATCTGTAGCAAAACAGTTTTCCATTTAACTGAATTTTAGTTTCTATCTCTGGGATAATTTCTACTGTAATTCACCTTTGAGCTTAGTGATTTCAAACATGACCTGGCCAATAGTTTCACAATACTTAGAAAATGGTAGAAAATGGTAAAATATCATACAAGAATGTTGGAATGTATTTTGCTATGTAAAGCACAGCATTATAATTGTTTTTTCAAGGAATTAATTAGTAGACATCCTCCATCATGTTCCAAAAGCAGCAGAGCTAGTCAACTATTAAAATTTCCTTCTAAATAAATGAAAACAGTACCTTCACAATTAAGGTCATTTAGGATTGCCTGTTTCTTTGGTTGATTTTACTCTTTGTGGCTCTGTTGATCTGAGCCTGTATTTTCCCTTTTCAATATCAAAAAATATTATTTGTCTATTATTTTTAAAGCAAATAGTAGCATAAAAGTCATTCTTATGGTATTATAGTTCATATTTCCTTGATCAACTTTTTTTTCCTTTTTCATGAGAGAAGCCTACAAAAGCAACATTTAAGACAGTCTTACACGCTCTAAGCTTTAAACATAATAACACTTCATAAGGACTACTTGTGAAAAAGACAAAAATTTATACACAACTTATGTATCATCTAGGGAGGGGGGCATTTTGCTTGCAAGGAAATTATTCAATATTACCATGAAAAGGTGAAAGATGGAAAATTAAAAATAAAAATTGGATAAAAAATAGGAAAGTAAATCCATCTAGCATTCTGACACTGCACTCAAGATAGTGCCCAGGGGAAAGAGGATAAAGTCCTATTTACTGACAAGAGGGATATTCCACCTGCTAAACTCTAGGAGAAAATGACTTCAATTTAATCTTGTCAGCAGAGGTCAATCTTTGATATAACCTTAACTAGGGGAGCTCTGATTGTACACAATATAACATGTCAAAAATATATTAGCCTAATAAATAACAATAATTATTTAGGCTGGGAGTACTGCCAGGCTCTGCTGTGACTTGACTGGCAGGTAAGTTTACACTAACCTTATGTGCAGACTTGAACAGCAAGCAATGAACTGCAGAGAAAGCATCCTACAGAAACCTGTCATGTCAGTTACATGCACCTCAAAAGGAAATATGCACTTTCTATATTTTAGTGTATTTAAATCTCCTCTTAAGCAAATGAACTGTATTTACTATAGTCCTTGACAGCATCCGTATCACTCTGAATGGCTAATTCATTCTGAAAGTTCCCATTATGCAGTAACGAGCTATCCTTACCCTTGGCAAGACCATAAATAATATTTGGGAGAAAGAGGTAATTCAGCTTTCACATGAAACTATTCTCTCACTCTCGCAAAAAAGCAAGCCTTCCCAATGTCCCAATGCAACCCAACACCAATTGATCAGTAGCACTCAAAAGAATCAAAGCAACAAGTAGCTGGAAGACCTTTCCTCAGCAAGGGGCTGATGATATTTGAAAGACAACCTACAAAATACCATTCCACTAGCAGCCTGCAAAGCCCTAGGTGGTTCAACTTTGAGAATTTTGTGACTTAAATCACCCCTCTTATAACAAACTCCATGTGTAACAGTTTCAAAAATAAATAATTACCAGGGATACCTGCAAGCCTAAATTCCAGTCAATAGGTTTATACTCTAATACTCCAAAAAATAGGGCAAAAATCCACAACCTGGTAAATGTACCGGTGTCATCGTGTGGCCCTTTGATAAGGCTTATCATCCTGCACAGGCTGCCGAGCGAGACAAGGGGCCTCCTGGAGCCGGGGGAGCCCTGGCCTGAGCCATCCCGACCGCCTCGGAAAGGAGCCCTCCCACATCCCAGCTCCAGGCTTAGCAAAGGCTAAAACAAAAAGGATTACTCCTTTTTAGCAACTGGGGAAAGAGGCAAAAATCAAAGGCCTGCAGGCTGCACAATTTACAGGATTAACTATTGAGTTCTCCTGGCTGCTCTCAGAGCATAAGGCTTAAACTGGAATAGTATTTTGAAGTAAACTTGTGACATTTAACAGCTGCATCAAGGGCAATTTAAAGTTCATTATATTAGTCTTCACAGTCCACTCCTGCAAAGTTTCTTATGCAAAATTCAACCAGTAATCAATGGGCTTCTCTGAAGTCTAACAACAGAAATGGTTTTAAAGCTACCTTTAGGAGGCTTGACCTTTTCACACAAACTCTTTCATTTGTAAATCTTTGAAGATGCAAAAAAGCAAGACTTTGCCTCCTATTTAATACTATTAACATTGGTAGCCAGAATCACAAGCCTCCTTCACTTCTCCTTAACCCCCTACAGATTACATCAAACTAGGGATCAGGCAGAATCAACAGTTTGTATAAAAGAAATCTATAAAAGAATATTCTTTAAAGAGTATGAGATCGATTTGCTTCAGATTCGCAAAATGAATAGACTTATTTCCTAAAGGTCTCCATCTTACCACTAACTAATGGGTGTCACGACTGAATACAAAACCTCCATACAGTTTAAAACGTGCTAAGGAAACAGAAGCACAAACTATTTCACAAGAAAATAAGCTGAAAAGTTCTAAGGTGAAATCAATATGAGCCACGTG
>JAVCKT010035229.1:0-38764 GCA_032273925.1 Rhynchotus rufescens
CCTGCGCCCGGGCACGTGTGGGGGCAGTGCCCCTGCTCCCGGGCACGTTTGGGGGCAGTGCCCCTGCTCCCGTGCAGGTCCTCGCCGCCTTTCCCACAGAATTGTTTCCAGGACATTTAGCTGGTCGCAGTTCCATTCACTTTGGCCAGGGCCACATGATTTATGTGAACGGTTTAAGCACGTTTTGGTGCTATATTTGGAGAGAAAAAAAGAAAAAGAAAACCACCTTCAAAATACTTCTTTAAAAGTCATCCTGCTGCCTGGCTGTGCCACACGGGGACGCAGGGCTGGCCGGTGCCTGCTCCCCAAGGACTCATCATCCTGGGGCCTGGACTTCCTTCTGTTCCCTCCGACTCGGAAAGGCCCCTGCCTGTGCGCGGGCCTCTTCCCCATGCAGGAAAATACATGAGCACGTGGCCCATGTGGGTAGCAAAGCTCAACATACACTTTATTGTAGAGCTGCCAGCTCCTCAAGTATCTTCTATCTCTTTTTTTTTTTTTCCTTCTTATTAAAAAAAAAAAAAAAAAAAAAAAGCCCTGTTTTTGGGAAAGCTGTTAACACATTTCCAAGCTTTCCTCACTCAACTTGCTGTTTATTAAATATTTTCTCCATTGGAAATGGTGACTGAAGCGCGTGGGCGCAGGATGATTCCTTTGGCTTTTCCTGCCTGCTGAGTCTGCCCTTCGTGCCTTTGCTTGAGGCTCAGCCGCTTCCCTGCTCCCTGGAGCTCCCTGGCAGGGCAGCGTGAGGGATTCCTGGGCTGCTCTGGCGGTCGCTCCGGGCGCGTTTCCCTCGGGACGTCCTCCCATCCCATTGACCGCCAGCCAGGGCCGTGCACAGAGTCTCCAAAGGTGGCCCGGAGGGAAGGGGCTGTGAGGAACCCGCGGTCAGCAGATTTCTCGTGGCCAAGAGCACAGCATGAGAGGGCAGGTAGCATTTGGATGGCTTGGGAAATCCTCCTGGAACTGGGCACACGAAAGCTTTTTAGGTCTTCTTCCAAGTCTGCTGCCCTGTAGAGCTGGGTGAGACAAGAGCTGCTTTGTTGCTTGTCTGGACGTCCTGCTCATCCTGGGACCCAGCTCCCAGTGCTGCTTTCCTGGCTGCTCAGTTCATCTTCAAGGTGACGTCTAGGCCTTGGGCACAGCACTGCAGCTGCACTGGCACGTGTGGATGGCCCCTTCGCCTGCATTTGTGGTTTTGTTTATTTTTCTGCCCATTGGTTGTCGTTGTTAATGAAGAAAAAGGAAGAGGTTTAGGTGGATAAATAGAGAATTCTGCCTTAGCAAAATGTGTGCAAGGAAGAAAGTGAGAGAACACTAAAGGAGCATCCAGAAAAAGCTGGTTTAAGGCAACAAAATGAAGTAGCAGCTCAGGCTCCCCTTACTGAGGGCAACGGAGCAGTCATTGGTGATGAGAGAATCAGGCAAGAACAGTCCTAGAAAGACATGATTGGAAAGGTAATGCTGCAGCAGCCTGCCTGAGTAGGAAGATCAGATCCTTGACCACAGGGTTTCGGTCTCACGTTAGAATTTCTTCTGCTGCAAAGTGGCTGTTGCAGTGTGTGAGCTCTTTGTTTGCCATCTTCTCCAGTTACCTGGGTGCATTGCAAAAGAATCGGCCCTTTCTCAACGGCGACTGGGATCTTATGTTCCCTGTGCTCCTTCCCCGTCCTTGAAGAGAGGGGAAACCTGAGCCCTTGGGAATAAGGAGCTGGGCAGAGAAAGGCTAGTTTTGTTCCTAAACGCAGGTGGTCTTTCTGCCCACCTAGCAGAACAGTGAGACCTCTTTGTGCTCCTGTCCCCTTGCAGCTCCCCGGCATGTGGGGCCTTAGCCCAGGAGACTAGAGGTGAGGGTGGAAGAAGGAGTAGCAATCATTGCTCCGCACCTGATCCATAAAGTGGCTGTGGGGCCTTTTTTATGGAAATGGCCACTTGACCCCAGCTTTGACACGCATGGCCATGAAAGGGTTTTGTATTATGTGAATTCAGGACACCAAAGAAGGCTGAGTTTGGTCTGTGAATATCCCCTTGTCCCGTGGAGTTCACAGCTGGGCTAACAGCGCCGTGAGCCCCTACGGAGAAGATGGCTGTATCCCTGCTTCAAGGTGATATGTCATGATCCAGGAAGAAACACGGGTGAAAACCGGGTCTGTTTTATTGCCCGTTCCTTGTTTCTGTATCTAACAAGCCATCGTTTTACTTTCCTTCCTCTTTCGTGATGCAGCTGAAGAATAAATTTATGAAGAAATTGCCTCGTGACGCGGAGGCCTCCAACGTGCTGGTCGGGGAGGTGGACTTCTTGGAAAGCCCTTTCATTGCCTTCGTCCGGCTGCAGCAGGCAGTTATGTTGGGTGCTCTGACCGAAGTCCCCGTCCCTACCCGGTAAGAGAGCTCAGTCCCGGGGCAGGTAACGTGAAGGGGAAACTGCACTTCCACTGTTGGAAACAGTAGTACCCGTCTGAAGGAAGAACTTCTCTGTTGCTCGCTGTCACACAGAATTGCATAAGGGGTCATAAATTTTACAGGGTGATTGGTTTTAAAGCAACAAAGCTGCTTCATCGTTTTCAAACCCTGAATTTCCATGTCAAATATGAGCTGTAAAATACACAAACACACTTAACGATACAGATTTAATGATTCTTTTGTCTTCCTGCCCCTCCGCTCCACCTAAACCCTACACCTGAACCAGATTTCATCTGCATTTTTCTGTGGTATATCTCTTTCTTGCTTAAAACTCATATTAAATGAGGGATGCAATTCTGACTCTGTTGAAAAAAAATCAGATAAATGTGAAGAAAATCTGTTACAGTCACATGCAGCACTTGTAATTCATAATGGCTCATTCGTCTATTTTATTTATTGTGACTCATTTTGTAAATTAAACTGCAGCCTCCAATGCGAATGCAGCTTACATTCCTCACTATTTGCATAACTTTGTACAGTCAATGTATATAGCTACCAAATCAGCAAAGCTAAAGGCTTGTTTAAATTCCTAGCTCTTACTCTTAATGGTACAGTCACACATGGTTTATCGAGTGTCACACTAGAGAATAATATCATTATAAGTGTCTAGAACATTTGATGTAGGTGAGCAGCGTTTTACAGCCTTTGGTGTCTGATACTTAGAGCAGGGGAAAGCTGCAAAAGCAATTGGTGTAAAAGGTAATGAAAAGCTCCAAGAACGGAGCCCGGGGGAGTTGTTTAGGATTTCCATCCTTCTCATGGGTGGAAATGAGAGGACAGACACGATGCTCCCTTTTGGTCTACGGGGATTGCTTTGCACTTTCCTGGTAATTACGGGGTTCAGATTGCACTTTTCCTATCATTAATGTGCCCATACATATTTTATGTGAACTTTTGAAACAGCTTTTGGTAGACAGTCCAAGTCGAGTGATGCCTAGAAGGTTTGAGGCTCCATCAAATAAGACCTTGTAGGAAGAGACCTCATATTGCTGCGTGGACATGTATCTAGGGCACTACTAATACCCGAATGAATCGCAGTGGTTGTATGGGATGGAAGTAAAAAGGTTCTTATAATCTATGCCTTAACCTTTTATACGTATATGTATGTATGTGTGTATATAGCAAAGGAAGGAGATGATGGGATGCTGCTTTTTTGTTTAATTACCACGTGGTCGTGCAGCAGTGTGCATTTCTCCTGCTGGTTTTGGGGGTGCCTCACAATAACCGTGCTACCAGCTGTTTGCACACGCTGGGTTTGCTTGGAGGAATGTGGGGGAATTTAAAGGACTTGTTTGTAGCAAGGGCTCCTCTTGGTTCCTCTGCATCACCGAGCTCTGCATATGTTCATGCTTCACCTCTGAGTCTTTCTTTTTTTAAATGCATCTCAAAGGGCTCTTCAGCAGAGGTAAAATGAGGCATTCTTTGTTTTTGTAGTGGGAGCCAAGAAGTTAGTCCTCGGATTGGGTAACGGCCTCGTTATTCAATAGCATTAATCAAAAAAATGTGTCCTTCCATGCCAACATTTTTTTCCAGGAAATAGTATTATCCATCTGCCGCGCTCCAAACCAAATGTTAGCCCTAATCAAAGTAGCGAGGCTCATTAGACCGTTTTTGTGAGTAATGAAGAGCAATGGCTGCATCCTGTGAAATTCAATCAAGGAAATCCCACAAGGGCCCGGGCTGGTTATGATGGAGAGTCTCCTTGTCCAGCCTTCAGTTTCAGCTGTCCTGCACAGCAGGCGTTTCTGTTACAGGCAGCCCAAAGCCTCTAGAAGAGGCTGCTGCTGCTGCTGCAGCCTCCCTTGTTCCTCCTTTTTCTCACCTCAGGCTTTCTCCTTTTATTTTGTTACAATATGTAGTTTCTAGTAAAATTCTCCAAACCTTCTCCTCAAAGTCGCTCCATTCAAAACTCCGTGGGATTTCTTAGCAGTCTGGGTGTTTGGCTTCTCGGAGTACTAATGCAGGCAGGTTTGCAGCGAGAGGGCAGCCAGGGTTTCTGTTGGCCTAGTCATTGAGACTATCGATTATCAGCCTATCAGCTGTGTAACCATTAGCTGGAAAAGCAAGAAGCCTTTTAATGTAGAAGCAGATATGACACCAAGCCCTGGAGGCGTGAAAGAGGCACCATATCTGCAGTCCCTGCCCCAGTTTTGGTTTATTCCTGTTGACCTACCTATAGAAGGAAAAATGACTACGGGGTGTGCGAGGTAGATAGTATTCAACACACAGGCTTCCGGTTAAATAGGTTACTTATTTCTGCTGATTTATTTCTCTGCTTTATTTCTCTACTACTATTGTTTGGCTTGGATTTTTAAATTTTGTAAGCTGCCCACTTTTTGACAGAATAACATCTCCTGTGTAGAAATTACTCTTCCTTGGATGCGTATCGTTTCTGTGTGTTTCTCATGCTTCCCTGCATTTAATTTCATTAAAAGTAAAATTTTACTTCAAAGGAACCAGCAAGATCTGATAAACTCTCCAAAAAAAAGTTGTCGTGTAGGGTATTTTTGTACAGCCCTAGCTATAAGAACTGTGGAATTGGAATTCATAGAGAGAACTTGGAGCCTTTCACTGTGACCCACATCACCTCGTTACTGATCAGACTCAAAAAGCCTCTAAGGACTTTGGTTTTCTCTCATTAAAATTAGTTCCACGGTGCTTTGAACTCCTTATTTTTGTAAGCAAAAATAGCGATTGTATTTGCTTTGCTATGGCTCCCTCTGCTCTGGACGATTTCATAGATAAAGCTCCTTATTTTCCTAAAATAAATGTAGTATTGTGTGCATTAATGTAATGTCCATGAGGGAAAAAGGTAAGGAATGAGCAAGGGAGCAGTTTTTGGAGGGAAGCTGTACAAACCTGCCCAGTCTCAATACGGAGAGCTGGAAAATGGCCTGTGCCTACAAGTCTCAAGGGAAATGAAGTAACTTGCCCACGGTCACTTGGGAAGCACGTGGCAGGAACGGGAACCAGGCCCCGTCTCCTGGCCTCCCAAGTGAAGGAGCATGTTAACTGCAGGCGCCCGTTTCCTTTTGATCCATGAGGATGGCACACGAGCATCTTGTTCATTAGTGGTGCCGTTGGTGTGGTTTTCAGGGCTGGGTCGGCCTTTCCACCAGCCGGGCTCGCGGTGGGAGGCCTTGGAGACCTGTCCCTGTGCGTCCATGTCTGTGTGTTGGACTTGGTGTGAGGGGCCTGCTGGGGAGCGTGTCGGCACATCGCCCAAACGCCGAAGTAGCAACCGTGTGGAACAGAAGCAGCAAACGCTTCATCTCCTTCCTTCCTTACAGCAACCACCAGTCGTCCCCTTTTTGTTAAGCAGGCCCCAGGCAGTATTCCTCAGATTCTTGTGGAAAAAGTAGGTCACGAGCTGGTGCCGTCAGCCCTCGGGTCTGCAGGACCTTGCCGAGTTGGTTCTGCAGAGCTGCCTTTGCCCCCTGTGGATTGCTGCTCCTGCCTTTCCCACATCTGGGAAGCAGGCCCGGGTGAGCAGGTTGAACTTCGGTCTTGTTTTGGTCTCTGATTTTCCTCCCATTTTTTTCATGAGGGACCCTATCTCCTGCACTGGGGCAGTTTTCCCCCCAATCCTCCGGGAACTCTGTAGGGAGAGCGATAATGGATTTCTAACTGGATTTATCAAATGGAAAATATGAGTGCTTCCCAGACTTGGAGCCTGGCTGTCTCCGGTGCGTGTGCACCTCACCCCTCAGATGTGCTTCTCATGTGACCTTGTGGAGACTTCCAGCCAAATTCTTCTCAAGCAGAGCGCATAAAACCTTCGTGCCTCTGTCAACAAAGGGGACTGGAATTCCACCCCGCAGTCTCGGGCACTGTCTCCTGCCCAGGTCTGGGCGAGTTGTAGCCCTTCCCACTAGGCCGGTTGTGCCACGGCCTCTGGTTACAGGCCCTGCACGCAGCCTTGCTAAGCTGCTTTGCTTCTGTCTTCTCAGGGCGCCCCTGCGTGCAGTGGTTGGTGCCTGTTCTTCTGCTTGGAACTGGAACTCCTCCGCAGGGAGGAATTTCTCCTTGTCAGTTTGGTCCATATGATTAAGATGTGAATCATGCGTTCTTGGTGGTCTTCAGCGGATAAAATGTGGAAAGTGACAGGGGAATTGTACATTAGGTAAAACAGGATGATAAAAATACAGCTTTTGGGAGTCACTGTTGGTTTGGAAGCAAAGGATTTTGAGTGCTTCAGGTGTCCTGGCATATGAAGTTCAAGACGGAGTAGCTTGGGTGAAGCTTGGGCAGCCTTCTCTGGAAGCTGTTGTCTCGAGCCTTCCAAAGTGAGGTTGAACGTTCCTCTGACTTTGGAGGGACTTTAAGCTAAGTGATTATGAGGTAAAATCTCAGGTTTTCTATATGGAAACTTGCATAAAATTGTCAAAGATCAGAAATGAACATTGGCTGTCTCAGAAAACGTTGGGCAGAGAGGAATTTTCTACTACCCTTCATCTAGAAGATAAAGATACTGAAGATATTTCATCATAAATAGGGAAATATGAGAACTAGAAATGAGGGCTTTCTTAGGGGAAAGTATTCATAAGTAAATTGTGTTTAGTATAAGCAAACATAATCCAATTTGAGACACTAAAATACATGAATGTTTTTGTGGGAGGGGTGTGTGTGTACTTCTGTATGTGTTTTGATATATATGTTTATGCATATTTTATACTTAAAAGGTCTTGTTCAGCAGGCCAGAGGCAATTCTGAGCTAAATCATTCACGACAAAGAATTTAGAAAATGTCACAAACGACTGGCTATTTTTAAGAATATTTTAGTAAGTACCAGAGTTTCAGGTACTTCTGCATTGCAAGAGAGCTGGTAATTTAATTATTTCAGAACATGTTTGCGAAAATGTGTCATTCCCCTGAAAAGCCAGAAGAATGCTGAACAGCAACTTAGGTCCCTTTTTTTACAATTAACATACTTTTGAAAAGAGCTGTCTGAGGAACACTTTTCTTTAATGTTGTTTGATAGTAACTTCAGAAAAGAGGTAAAATTCCTGGAGGTAGAAGGAGAGCCAGGACATAACCTAGGCGTGTATGGGTTAGTCACCTCCCTGTGAACCTTGAATAAAACACTTGAAAGCTTTATGCAGAACTTGATTGGGAAATCACAATACTAGCAATGCCAAGTCATACATAACTGTGTATCCTGTCAAACTAACTTGATGGGGGATTTTTTTGCCGGACTGTGGATGTTTTTAATGGAAGATTACTGGTGGATGTAATACTTTGTAAGACATTTGACTTAGTACTTCATGATATTTTGACCTTTTTAAAGAAATTAAAATGATACTTCATCAGTACAATGCTTAAAGGGCAGCAGTTTCCTGATGAGGACCCACCAAATGCTGTGACTAATTTGACACAACCAATGTGCTGGTCAGACACAAGTTGAGTAGATTAGGTAACTGTGAGACCAGTCCTTGCATTTCTGGCATTGACAGTGCCCATTAGGTCCCCTTCTCTTCTTGGTTGCTGATTCTCACAAAACTTGTAGGAGGAGCTTGATTACACTTGGTATCTCTGAGTCTACATCTGTACAAGAGAGTCAAAATTTATGACTGGAAGCTGAAGCTGAACCATTGGCCCTGGAAGCAGCGCAAAAGGTTTCAGAGGAGAGAACTTGCCCAAGGTTATGATGTGGTTATTTGCCATTATTGGCTGAGAAGCATTTCTGTGCTTGGAGAAGGGCTGAATTCAGGAAACACTTAAGTCAATTTGAGAAGCTCTTAGTGTTTCTGTTCTAAACACAGACTGGCAGAGTTTGCTGAAAATTGCCCCAATAATTCCCAGTCTTTGCTAGATCAGGTGAAATAGGAAAGCTGGTCTCCTGCCAGGTACTTCTTTGGTTGCTAATTGCAAGGGCTGGTTTATATTTAAGCAATGAAACCTTTTTTCTTAGGGTCACTCCTAAGAGTCCAGCTCTGGACGAGTACTTGAAATGACTCTGTCCATCATGCATGATGGTCTCCACTGAACCCCCACAGTCCTGAACAGGGGCTGTTGCAAGAAATGGCTAACAGATCTAAGAGCTTTCTTAACAAGCCGAGTGGCAAGGCTGAGGTTTGAGCAGGAAGACTGGTGTTTTCTCAACTCAGAGCTATGAACCCTTTCTTTTCCTGGGACAGATCTGTTCTGTGGGTGAGCAGTTGTTAGCTTGGCACCTGTCCACCACATGAAGTCAACTTTAAAGCATTGCTACAGCATGGAATGTTTTTTCTGCCAGTTCAACATGGATATCTTTTTATTTGTATTTTAGAATTGGGAGCGTCTAAGATAAGACTTGGGTCTTTTCAGAATTAAGTAATATTTGAAAGGAGATGCCTTCTTTTTAATTTTTTTTTCCATTTTCATTCCAGCCCAGGAGAATCGAAGTGCCTTTGAACACCCAACCATGAGGCTGTACTTAAAACTCTTTGTAATGTAGATCAACGGAGAGGGTGGAAAACCCAACCGCCTTTCGCCAGCATTCCCGTTATTCTGGCAGAAATGCTAGACTTAATTTTATTGACAAAAGCATCCTTTTTCTGTGGATAGCCTCTTCAATAAGAGATCCTATTGGACCATTTTGTCATGGAGCTCTGTCTCGTAGGAGCTGCTGTACTGGCAGTCCTAAGGGCGGGCTAGTCTTAATCCGTAGTGCCTTAATCCCTCTTCCAAACCACCTTGCCTCCATAGGAACAAGCCATGAGGGGAGGCCTTACAGCACTCTGGTATGTCCCGTGTGCCCTAAGCAGAACTCCAAAGCGTGCTACTTGAGCTTAATTCTTCAAGGCTAAAACTCGATTAATGGTTTCCCTTCACACGTGGACGTGGCGCCGTGGGGAGAGCGCGGCCCCAGCGGAGCTTTAATGAGCGCGCTCGGTGCCATCCGACAGCTCGGGAGAGATGTAGTTCATGGTAGGCCATGAGGACGTTTCACAGCATCTTTCCTGCCCTCCCTGAGTGCATTTATCCCTTAACCCTCCTGGTCTGGCTCGCTGCAACCTAAATATCCCCTCTGTTGCTGTGCAGACCCTGCTCGGACACGCGCTGCTTCCACGCAGGACCGTGACCCGCTCTGCTTGCAGTGGTCTCAAAGCTACTTTTAAGGCTTTTGAGGAGGAAAACTCTGGGTAGGGTCTTGCCCATCAGTGCCCAGGCTTGCAGGATGCAGCCTGTCCTCCAGGTTAGCTAGAGTGGTACATACAGGGTTACCTAGAGAAATAAATGCAGTGGAGAAGAAGCCATAAGAAACTGCTTATAAACACAGATTAACCTCTGGATCTCTAAGAAGTGCAACCCACCCTTTTTTTCTTAATTGAATTTTTGTGTTTATATGCAGTATGTGCTAATTTTCATATCCTAAATGGGATCGTTTTCTTCATTTTAACAGATTTCTGTTCATTCTACTGGGACCTAAGGGCAAAGCCAAGTCCTACCACGAGATTGGCCGAGCTATCGCCACGCTGATGTCTGACGAGGTAGGTGGCTTTGCATCTCCTCTGTGAAGTGAGTTATTTTTTCTTGCCTGGCTAACAGTGATCCCGTTGCTCCAGCAAGGTTCATTGGGAAGCTGATGTATCCAAACGCCATCTCCTCATTCCACGTCTGCATTATTATTTTACTTGTCTTCATATATCAGTAAAAGCAGGAGCCCGGGAAGGCTTTGTCCATCAGGCCTGCTCCCCAGCCAGCAGTCACGGTCCCAAACACACTTGGCATCCATGTGTGGGCCCTGGCCTGTGCCGTGTGCCTGGAGCCACATTCCCAGAGCCGGGGAACCCGCTGCCGCGCTACGCAGGTAATGACTGCAGGGATGGCTGCACCCCGGATACCCTGCGTTGTGTGGCCCAGTATCCCAGAGCTCTTCTTAATTCACACGGTGGTTATTTATGATCCACGAGCAGCTAGCAATTACTCGCTAATCATGCACCTCAAGGAGAGCCCTGCACTTTCCATACTCATTTGCGGCTTCGTTCTTCCAGCGTGTCTGGGGCTCTGGGCATCCGTGCTGATTTACTTGATGTTCCTTCTCTCGTTATCTCCTTCTGCTCGTTCGTTCCCCATCAGTTCCCTTAGTTACCGCTCAGCCGGCCCTAGCTTCTGTTTTCTGTCGTTCTCCACAGTGTGCCTGGAGCAGTGGTTTCGTTTCCATAGCCCCAAAGTCCTCCCTTGAGGACTGGCTATTTCTTTTTTTAGTTTAATGCTGTCCTATGTGTTGATTGGCCTTCACTGCAAGTAGTCCAAAAGATTTGGACTGCTAGTTCTGAGCTGGTGTTCTTTTTCCTCTCTCTTCTCTCATTCTCTTTTCATCACTAACACTAGTCCTTTCATTTCATTTTCTACTCATCAGCTATGCTCATCAGTAAAACCAATTTTTATTTCTTGTTGTTATTCTATTTCACAGGGGTCAAAACTAACCTTTTTTTGGTAGACTGGATTAGGCAGGAGGAAGAGGGAGCTCACACGTCTTTGTCCTTTTCTTTTATAGTGTCCCTACAAAGTGCAATTGAAACTCCTCATTTACTGAGAACTGCTTTTGCTGGACAAAAGAGTGATAATTATACTGGTAGCATTTTTGATACAACTATAAAGTTTCAAAAATAAAAGAAAAGAGAAAGAAATGTTTGCAGGAAAAGCATCTTTTTCATTTACCAAATAACTCAAGATAAGGGTTCAAAAATTTTGACCATCTCTTACTGAGCTTAAGCCACCACTGTGCCAAGTGCCCTGGTACATTTTGGTACCAGTTTTTGCCGCTGATGCTGCTGTTTCTGTGGAATGCAGCTCAGGAGCTGCCCCTGGAGCCTGCGCTGCAGGAAAGGCAAAGCTTTGCTCCACGGGGCTGTCTTTCCTGCAGGTCTTCCATGACATTGCCTACAAAGCCAAAGACCGACAGGACCTGATCGCGGGCATTGACGAGTTTCTGGACGAAGTCATCGTGCTCCCTCCCGGGGAATGGGATCCAGCCATTAGGATAGAGCCGCCCAAGTCGCTGCCGTCCTCGGATAAAAGGTAAGAGCAGGACCCAGGCCGGGTTATCTCTGTGGTGACAGCAGGACAGCGTGTGCTGATCTTAGAAGGAACCGCTGCTGGGTTGGGTGCCCGGGGAGCAGGGCTCACAGCAAGGCTGCGTGGGGCTTGTTTGGAGGAACTCGGCGTGGATTTTGCCCGGCATCCCCGTGAGCCTCAGTGTGGCTTGTCCTCTTGCCTAGGAAAAACATGTATTCCGGTGGCGAGAACGTGCAGATGAACGGAGACACGCCGCACGACGGGGGCCACGGCGGCGGCGGCCACGGCGACTGCGAAGAGCTGCAGCGAACCGGCAGGTCGGTACGGGCCGCTCGGCGTGCCTGCCGTGACCGGCTTCCCCCCGAGGGCCCCCTCAGCTTTCCCTCCTGGCACGCCCTTCAAACCGGTGCAGCTTTGGCCGGGAGTCTCTCACGTGTCCGTGTGGAGACTGTCTCTTTTGGGACCCTCCGAAAAGGAGGAGGGCCCTAGCAGGGCTGCAGTGTGCAGGGCCTCCTCTGTCATCCTGGCTGCGGGAGGCCCGGCAGCCAGGAGCGGAGGAGTTCTCCTCCAGAATCACCTCCATGGAGGCTTTTATGGGATAGCCTGATCTCGCACCTGGGAGCGGAGGGAGCTGAGGTTCCTGAGGTTCCTGAGGATGGGTCAGGACGTGCCGGGTGCCGGCCGCTCGCCTGCCCCTCCGAGCACAGTGCCCGGGTTGTCCCGCGGCACGCAGGGCTCTGCAGGGCTCCGGTCACTGCCCGGCGTCGGAAGCAGCTCAATGGCAGGGATTCCTCCTGGATACCCCGAGCTGGTGCTGCTGAGCACCCTGTTTGAGCACCGTACTTCGTATGAGAGAGGTATTGTCTTGTCCGTGCTTGCTCACAAGGAATCCTCAAGCGGAGCTCTTTACTCTTCAAGATGATTTCACTTGTTATATTTTAAGTCCCAGTCCTTTTTCTGGTTAGCAGTTTGAAGTATTTTTCCATTTAGCAAATTGTTTGGCGCTCTCCACCACTGTGTCTGCCATATGGAGAAATTTAGGCAAGGGTTTAGATGAGAGTTAATTTATTTTTTTACATCAACCAGGGTAGTTGGAAAAAAAAAACCCACTAACCTGCAAACTTTTGTGGTCTGCTTGAGCAGAAGAAGGGCTTGTGTTCCCCAAACTAGTGTGTTTCCCAGCCGCATCCCACGCTCAAGATGTTATGTTTCTTTGCAGTAATATCTCAGTGATATCCCTGGATCATCACAGCTGTGGTAGAACTATCATGTAATGTGACGACCTCACTCCCTTCACATCATCCTTCATTTGTGGCCATGTCTTGATTATTTATCTCAGCGACTTTTGCTGTAAAACCCATAATTCAAGCCTTCTCTTGCCTGTCTTTTCAGATTCTGTGGTGGCCTGATCAAAGACATAAAGAGGAAAGCACCATTCTTTGCCAGTGACTTCTACGATGCTTTAAACATTCAAGCCCTTTCAGCCATTCTTTTCATCTACTTGGCCACAGTGACCAATGCTATCACCTTTGGAGGATTGCTTGGGGATGCTACAGAAAACATGCAGGTAAGCAGGAGTTGCTACAATCAGCAAGTAAGATGGGCCTGCTTTGCCTCTTGCTGGCCACAAAAGCAGCCTTCAGGCAGAAGGATGTTTGGCCCCTTCCAAAGCTTGAGTTCTGGGTTCAGTTAATATAGATATGCAGTATTTCCCCTGAAATCTGGCTCTCTTTCAATACTGTCTGGACTGCTGTCCTTGGAGAGTTGTGCGTGCAGTTACCTTAAATGGTGCTTGAAAGATGGCCAGGCAACAGAGAAGAGCTGAGTGAGGAGCCTTGCTCCTTCTATGTAGAGAAGTCCCTCGGATCTATGTTCCGTGTTTGTGTGTCGTGGTTGTCCTGTTACGGTCAAATGAGGTTTGCTCAGTCTGATTCAGACTTTCCATCTCATCGGAGCAGAGCAGTGTATCCTCTGCCCGACTCTTGCAGTGCCTGGACTTTTGCCTCGCTATAAAAAATGCTGCATAAGAAAAAAGCTAGGGAAATGGGAGGTGTAACGCAGGGGAAAAGAAAAAGGCAAGTTTTTTCACGTGATGAATGTAGTAATCATGGAAGGTCAAGTCCTGGCAACCAGGGTGCATATGCAGAGACAGATTCCCCCGTGTCAGCGGTAAAGCAGGGGCTCCAAGGCACGGCTCCCTTCCCTTTGAAGCCAGGGGTTTCTGTCTGAGCTCTGCTCTGGCTTGCTTGTTGGTTGGAGCACAAGCAGCCTCCAGCTGTGTGCCTTAGTGTATCCTCCAGCTTTTTTAATTTTTTGGGGGGAAGAACACATAGAAGCTCGTCTTTACATAGCCTCAGCGCAGCCGTCATTCCAAATGGCCTCACGCTAGTTAAGCCCATGGTGGCAAGGATTAAATTAGGTATTTGTGCAGATTTCATGTAAAGTGCACACAGGAAAAGGGAGCACCTGCCCAGGCCTCCAGGCTTCCCTGCCGTTTGGGTTTAGTGGCTGCTGGAGCAACAGCCTTCCCTCCCCGGTACCACTGTGTTTTCCTTCTTCCAAATCTCACCCCTGTGGCAGTCGTGCTAGCAGATGCCTGACCTTAAACAGAAAGGATACCAAATAGGAAGGAAGTGCTGCTGAAGCCAGAGAGGCCCCGGGAGAAGAGCTGTGACCCCCATGCTCCCCCAGGAGGACCAGGACAAGGACCAGGTGGGAAGCTGGTGCTGACCAAGGCCCCCTGCTCCCTGGCCACGCTGCAGTTCTGGTGCCGTGCCGTGGAGCGTGTCTCAGGAGCCGGGGCATCCAAAATCTTCTCACCCTCTGCTGTCCCTGCCTCCTCCACTGCTATTTTGAAATCACATTTATGGCAGAAAAGCAGCTGGTGACGGTGTTGGACCAAATCCTGCTCGGGATTTAGCAGAGGCAACGTTTCCCGCTTCGCGTAGTAACCCAGAGGCCTGACACGTGACGGAGCAAGCACACTTTCCTCCCCACGGACAGCGCCGTGGGCCTTCCCAGGAAGCAGAGCCACAAAGCTCGGCCTAAATCCCCCTCCCCAGCAGCAGCAGCAGCAGCAAGGCCGGAGGCTGCAGGCCCGGCCCTGCAGAGCCTGCGGGCGCTCCCAGGTGCGGGCAGCGAGGCCGCGACCGGGCGCACAGCCCTTCGGCGAGGAGCCCGGCTCTGCCCCTCGGCCCTGCGCCGCTCACCGGGACACCGGCCACCTCATCCCGGTCCAGTGGCCCCCAGGGCCTGCAGTCCCTCCTGCCCAGGTGCAGGCCCTGCCCAGGAAAGGTCTCTGCCCACATTTAAGGATGCTTTGCAGCAGCAGACAATATCCAACCTGCGTCTGCTTCGTTTCTCTCACTGCTCTGGCTCTTGTAGGAAAGCAGGCCTAAGCGTTGGGCTGTTAGGCGTGGGAATAGTGATACCAAAAGGCATTTCACTTAAAAGGTGGCTTTTCTTCTCCCCTTTGTTGTGCCTTTCAAACTCAGTGAAGTATAAACACAGCTTAGTCTGCACAAGAGTAAATGAGGTAAGGTCCACATAATTCTGCCACTGCTGTGGGACAGTGCGTGCTCTGTCAATAATTACATTTTATTGGCAAGAAAAGATGTCACTCAACGGTGCATCCACATTTGCATTTTAAAAGGAGCTGTTGTCAGCTCTAACTTGCACGAAGATCCAAGAGCACACCCTCACCTATCATTCCCCTGCGAAGCCGCTCTGCCCCGTGTGCCAAAGGTAATTGCAGCGTCCATTAAATACGGAATTTGTTGCTCGCTGGTGACACCTTATGAAGCCCGGTCTCAAGCTGGGGCTCTTGGATGCAGTAGCCTCGTTTGGGTTGCATCTGCCACACTCCCAAGGGAGGCACCTTGCCCATCCCTAGGGAGTCTCTGCTCGCTCGGCGGGCCGTGGGCACTGACCTCGCGGCCGTGTCTGCTGCAGGGCGTGTTGGAGAGCTTTCTGGGCACCGCCGTGACCGGAGCCATCTTTTGCCTTTTCGCTGGCCAGCCCCTCACCATCTTGAGCAGCACGGGACCTGTCCTGGTCTTTGAAAGGCTCCTCTTTAATTTTAGCAGGTAAGTAAAGGGCTGGAGGCGGGCGGAGAGGAGGGCAGGGCTCCCACAGGGATGAGACACGCGCTGGGGAAGGGGCGATGGGCAGGGGAGGTGGCACATGGACAGAAACACCCGTTTGGTCCTTGCTGAGAGGACCGCAAAGCCACAGGTGGGGTTTTCATAGACCAGCGCTGCCCGGTGTGTGTTGGGTGCGGATCTTCCTCAGGATTCTTGGAAACTCTTTGCCAAGGCTACGCGGGCAGGGGAATCGCACTGCTTTCAGTCAGGGCACTGCTCCTCCCCACGCGCTCCGTATTTCCCATGGCATCCAGGACTGGCCTCCAGCTCACAGGGGCTGTACTAACAAAGTCCAACAGGTGTCCAGGGTACCAAAATTTGTCCTTTTGAGATAATATCTGTTTTTCATAAAGGAATTGGCGTATTCTCGGACGATTTCACATCTAGCACTACTGATGGTTTTGGATGATGTTGAAAAGGATTATTTTATGTCAAACAGAAAATACCCCTCCCATCGGAGACAGCTCACGATGTTGCCAATTGTGGAAGACTTGCATTTTACAACACGACATGAAAAGTATTGGGATTTAAGACAAAAGACTTTCAGAAGCAGCTGCCCGTGATGCGGAGCGGTTCTCTTGCCGTTTGCAGCTATTTTTAGGAAAGGCCTATTGAATTATTAAGCTTGAGCAGGGCTGCAGGTTGCTGCAAGGCAGGAGCCGTGAGCTATATTTGGTCACTTAATTGTATTTCCTTCATTATATTGCATCTATGTGGGTAGCTGCTCGTCTGAGTTGGTAATGGAAGGAATAACTGAGAGGATAGAATATGACTAGGTCTTTCCTATGCATACCCTGCACTTGGAGAAGTCTTTTGAGGAGCACACAGTGCTGCAAGTGGTGTATTTATTTAAGATCTGCTTTTGCAGTGCTTTTAGGGTGAGGTGCTTTTCTCTGGCAACTTCCTAACACTCGTCGTGGCAGGACGAGCTGCACTTCAAGGGGCCCGGTCTGATTGTGGTGCCACGTTATTGAAGCCGGCACGACCTGATCCCCAGGGCTGTGGGCTTGGAAGGCCCTGTGGATTCCCACCACTCTCTGACCCTCAGACCCAGGACCAGACAGGACCATGTTCGTTCCTGTGCAGGTTGAGGTTGATCTTACACGAGAGGATGCCACCGAGAGGCTTCCTGCCCCTTAAAACTAGGTGCAACCCTCCCCTGCCCGGCCTTGGGTATCGGGGCAAAGGGGCCCTGCAGCCTCTCTCCTCACCCCTGTCTCCTCACCCTGCTGCACTCCAAACCAGAGCAGCTCTGGAAGGGGAAGCCCCTCGCCGAGAGCCCTGCAGCAGAGCAGCTCTTCCCTCCTCTTGCTTTGCCGAGCGTAGAGGCGGCGCGCGCTGTAGCTGTTTGCATCCTGCTTGGACGTGGGAGCAGGAGAGCAAGATGGACAAAGGCTTTCTGGGGCTTTTGGGCAGAGAGGGAGTGGTTGTTTTCCTCCTGGAAAGGAGGTGGAGTTGCCTGACCCCTCGTGTTTCCCTTCGTGTTCTCCCCACCGTGCTGCAGAGACAACGACTTTGACTACTTGGAGTTCCGCCTCTGGATCGGTCTCTGGTCGGCGTTCCAGTGTCTCGTCCTCGTGGCCACCGACGCCAGCTTTCTGGTGAAATACTTCACCCGCTTCACCGAGGAAGGCTTCTCCTCCCTCATCAGCTTCATCTTCATCTACGATGCTTTCAAGAAGATGATCAAGCTGGCAGATTACTACCCCATCAACTCCCACTTCAAAGTAGACTATATCACGCATTACTCTTGTGCCTGTGAACCTGTAGATCCGGGTAAGGGAAAGTTTTATTAGCTCTCCAAACTGCAGATAACAGGTTCCCCTTGCTTTCTCTTGGTGTTGTGCTGCCGCCGAGATAGTAGAGAGATGGCTCAATCCTCCTTTATCAGTTGTCTTCAGATAACTTACGTTAACCTTATTTTTGAAGGCAGCATGGCCTACTTAGAGAATCTCACAGAGTCACAGAGTGGTTGGGGTCGGGAGGGACCTCTAGAGATCACCCAGTCCAAGCCCCTGCTCAAGCAGGGACATGAGCTAATGCTCAACTGACAGATTGGGAAGCATTTGGAACTACAATTACTTGGATTTAGGAGGCCAGCCTGCTCTGTAGCTGTGCACGTGATGTTGCCTTTAACAGCCACGTCCCTCCAGCTTCACCCTAAGTGGTAACTGGAATTTCTTCCTAGCCCTCCCTACTCTCTCACGATCAGGTCAGTGGAGAAGCTGTCTCCGTATCTTTGTCTCCCCACATCCCTGCTGTCACTCGTTTTGCCTGGCAGTTCCTGGGGCACTGCAGTGGGGACTAGGCCAGGCCCAGCATCTGCTGGAGCCTTTTGCCAAGTGCAGGTGCTGGGTTTACTCAGGGTGTTACCCACGGGTGCGTGGCTCCCACCTCCTGCCCGCGCGGCCCGGTGCCGGAGCGCAAACAGTTGCTCATGAGCGCAGATGGGAAGCGTGTCCAAGGCCTCCGGCGACGCGGGCGAGACAGATATTCCCAAGGCAGAGAGCTGGCAACGCAGCTGGGAACAGAAGGCTGCAGAGCCCAAACACAGGCAGGTGTGCGCCAGCCTCACCCTTAGGAAAGTCGGAGCCGCTCCGGGGTTCCCGCGCACAGCGAGGCCCGAGGGAGAAAGTTGGTCCGGGCTCAAGGTAAACTCGAGGTTATCTCAGCGTCCCTGGCAGGCTCGGGAAAGCCGCCCCTTTGCAAAACACGTCAGCACCTGGATGTGTTTGAGCCCGGGGTTTACCTTAGTTCCCGGGGGCAAGATCCCTGCGAGGAGTGCAGCGCTGCTCCCCTTCCCATGGGAGGCTGTTTCCCTCCTGCCTGCTGGGCCCGTGGGGAACGGGCTGCGCTGCCACCCTCCGAGTGGGCAATGCCAAAACAGGAGCCTGAGCTGCCCACCTGAGGGCGAGAAGAAATGCTTCCTTTGAGGTTTGTTTTAATCCAGAAATTCACAGGAAAATACTGCAAAATCATTAAAAAAAAAAAAAGTATTGTCTGTCTATATATTTTTTATCTGATTTTTTATTTACTACAGTGAATTCCATAGTGAAAAATCAGCTTGGAATACACTTTCCTTACCGAGTTCTTAAGTGCTTACTGCCCGATGCCCTTGAGTCCCTCAGGAGCAGCCCCCTAGCCTCACGTAACCGGAGCCCAGCGCTGCCAGTGCGACTCGCTGCCCTTTCCCGAAGATCTGGGAGCAAACGACTGCCGGGCCGAGAGGGGCTTTCGCAGCACGCTCTCAGCACTCGTGTCCTTCTCCTCTCTTGCAGTGAATAGCTCGCTGTTCAATGGGACAAGCCTGCTGTCCGCTGAGGGGCTGCCCTACGCCTCCACGGAGCCGGTGAGTGCGGCTTCCCGGAGGCATCCGCGCCGCCTCCGGGCCACGTTGGCCTCCCTCCTCTCCCTACGCTTGCGCTGTGCAAAGAGCAGCAGGCCAGGCCCAGCAGCAAGGGAGGAGACGGGGCCTTTTTTATGTGTTTTCCCCCTTTTTGCTCAACAGAGCCAGGCAGCAGGTGAGGAAATGAGTGTGGAGCTTGTTTTCCCCCCGCACACATCAGCAACATGAGCTGTGTCTCTTTGGACCCACAGAACGTGCTGCAGAGGCTGCAGCTGCTTATGTGCAGGCCTCCAGTAAGCTTTGCTGGACTTCCTAATGAATATTGTGCTTATTAAGAGCAACTTTTTGTACTTGGCACTTGTGCCTCGAGAGCATCCCTTTTGGGTACCTTGCACGTTGGGCTGAATTAGTTTGTTCCTGCATTTGTGACGACTTTCCTACAACTAACACATCTCGTAGTTCTTCATTTTGAATATTTTAAAATATTCTGTCTGTAATTTGATGACTGGCAGGAGTATAATTTGCTTCATTTGGGTTTTCACGCAGAAAGGCAGGAGTAGAGGCAACATGATTTTAAAACTCCCTAGGTTGCCAGAAGTTTGTAGGTCCCAAAAACCACCTTAAATTTTACTTGGCTTTAACATATGTTCCCTGAATTCACATTCTCCTCTGGACATGATGCTCCCTGTGCACCTCTCAGATAGACTCAGGAGCTCACTGCTCTGTGCACATTTTTAGTCCTGGCCCTGGCATTACCATGAATTATGTACGTGTGGGGAGAGGAAAACTCGCTTCCTTGGGCGCCGCTTTGCAAGGAGCATTAGGAAGCAGACGCTCATCTAACGTGGCCTGTGCGGCTCTGGGCTCCACAATGAGATTTTAAATACAGGCAGCGCCTCCCTGCCTGGCAATTAGAGTCAGTTGCCATTAGTGGCAAAGCCTCTGCATCGGGATGGAGGCAGTTTAGGGAACTGGAGTGCAGGTCCTTCCTGGGTGAGACCGTGGGCACGGGACCCACAGGTCCCAGTGGAGCCTAGGGGTCTTATTGAACTTGTGGCTCTTGCCTTGAGTCCCGGCAGGAGAGCCAGGGCCCTAGGACATTTCTGTAGCCAGGGGCAGCTTTTCCCAGCTCTGCCATGCCCTGCTGTGCCCCTGTTATGGAATCCTTCGGGTTGGAAGGGCCTCACGGAGATGTCCCCTTTGCTCCGCAGTACAACAGCACCGTTGACTGGGCGTCTCTGACCAAGAAGGAGTGCCTCAAGTACGGAGGGCAGCTCGTGGGCAACAACTGCAAATACGTCCCCGACATCACCCTCATGTCCTTCATCCTCTTCTTTGGCACCTACACCTGCTCCATGGCCCTGAAGAAGTTCAAGACGAGCCGCTATTTCCCAACCACTGTAAGTGTGTCCTGTCCTTTACTCTGTGCCCTTACTCCTGCAGAGGGCCAAGGGAAGCTCTCCTTTTGCTGGAGCTGCAGCACGCGGGCACGAGTGCTTTGCAGGAAAGGCAGATTGCTTTGGGCAGGAGAAAAGCCTGGTTAACCAAGGTATGCCCTGCAGTTGCTTAGCTTTCATTCTTCCTCTGCTGCACATGAGGAAGGCACAAGGAAGTCAGCAGAAGAGCCGAAATCTGTCATTGGGATGTGACAGCTATTCTGAAATTACTGAAGGCAACAGCTCAAAGCTGAGATAGGTGCTAATAAAGTTTGGCACAGTGTTCACGTTACCACTTAGCATGGGAGATGCTCAAAACTTAGTGCAAAACAGTTGGACTCGATGGTAGTCTATATCCGGCCTACCTTTTATGGTATAGACTTGCAAGAGAGATGCCCTTTGGATCAGATGCTGAAAGAAGGTCCTCAAAGTCCTCGCATTGATTTGAATGCAATGTTGCCCAGACCTAGAGACAACTTCTGTGCGTCTCAAGTAGCTCGCCAGACATCTGCTGGTTGCGTCTGCCCAGCTAAAGCCGCTGCAACAGCTGGTAAAGGTATTAAGGGGGAGAGGAAAACCAGGCCCTGCGGCTGCGAGCGGCTCAGCTGGAGCCGTGGGGCTGGCGAGCCTGCCCTGCCCGGGCTGAGCCTGCCCCCTTGCAGCAGGCGAGCCCCACACACAAGGGCTGAGCCCCCCTTGCCGCAAAGCCCCTTTCCTTCGGGAAGCCTCCCCCTGGATTCTGGCTTTCCGACGTGCCAGGATTTATGTTTACTGTTCCGCAGTGTTAGAACGGAGCCTCGATTATTTTTAATAAAAAGGAAGCAGATGCCCCGCAGGCTGGAATGCAGCTCGGTTTTGCTGTAGCCGCGGGAAGCGGGGCAGCCTGGCAGGAGCAGGGCTGAAGGGTGCACGGGGGCTGCGGAGGGGCACGATGGGTCCTGCCCGGCCAAATGTGGGGCTGAGCAGTGAGACATTCAGCTCGGCAGAGCCCCCTTGATTTCAGGCGCACTTGAGCATTCAGCTGAGGAGCCTGCTTCCTTTCCTTCTCTCCATAGATTCCCCATTTGAATAGAAATAATCTAATCTCTGCCACTCATACAAAATATTGCACCTGCGGTGGAAAATTAGATCTTTTCTAAACCATTGCCTGGTGCAAAATGCCATTTCTTTTCCCTTTCCCTGATTTTTATCTGCTTTGCAAAAGTCACATTGGAAGAATGGAGTTCCAATTTTTTTTTTACAATTCCACAAGCTTCAGGAATCCTGAGATGACATGAGAGGCTAAATGTTTGTCATTAAAAAAAAAGTCTCTGGCTCTGGTGATATTGCAGAAAGACACAAATATATGAACCCTCAGAAATCAGAGGTCAAGTGGAAGCAGACAGCATTTAACATCTGTAGGAATGTCACTGTGTTATCAGCTTGATTCCTAAAAGGTCCGTATTTGCCATTATTGGAAGTTGATCATAAAAGCTCTTTCAGTGTGACCGTTATGAATCAGGAAAATAAAAGAGTGTCTATAAAAGAGTGTCTAATAAAAGAATGTCTATAAAAGAGAGGGAAAAAAAGAAAAGAAATTCACATTGTTTAAGAACTATTCCTGAGGTCTGCGTGAGTGGTTTAGCCGCCTCTGGGATAGTTTTGGGTCTTCTGTAAAGAAAATCAATCTTCAGTTATTTATTTCCTTCAGTAATTTATTTCCGTCAGTAATTTACTTAGCTACTGGATGGAAATGGTTAAATGTACTCATGGAAAAAATGAGTCAGGACAAAAAATGTGTGAGGAAATGGGGTTTCTACTTACAGGTTAATCATTGCAGTCTGGCAGAGTAGCAAAGCCTAGATCTTCAATGCTGGTGGCTGTGGTCCTATTGGCCATATGTATTTGGCCCACAGCTGCTCTTTAGATCCACATGTAGATGGCTTTGATCTGTCCCGAGGGCCTAGAAGTGGGTACCACCTTCCAGAAGGGAACTACAGGGCAGTTTCCTAAGATAAAGGGCTAAAACTAAAGGGCTGTAAAGTTCTAAAACTAAAGGGCTGTAAAGATTCAGCAATTAATGAGAGCCGAAGGTGCTGAGAGGCATCAAGACCCAGCAGTCCGGTAGTTGCCCCCTTACTGAGGTGGGATTTAAGTGCAGACCGAGTCTGCTTTGGAAAACCTACAGCAAAGAGGGTCCAAAGAGGGTCCTCTACCAATGCTCTTGGATATGAAATGATTTCCCCAGGAAAGGGCCCAGGTTTTCTCAGCAGGATTGTGTCACAAGCCTTTTGGGCAGTGGCACGGAGAAGGGGGCATCCATGCTCATGGTGATTGCTGGCTGCTGTTGAATGCGATATCTGTAGGAATCCTTTGAAGAATCCTGGTGGGAATTTCTTACAAATGCAGTTTTCTTTTTCCTTGGGCTTATTTTCATCCTTCCACTTAGGCTTAATCGTTTGGCTTTCTACACACAGCCCAATAAAGTCCGAAGGCACATTGAGGGACGTGGCACCAGACATTACAATGTGCACCTTTGTTTGCACCAAACAGAAAGAAACCATCAGCTTATATTGCCACCAAACTCCAGGCTGGTGCATCACGTTGAAATGGAAGCGTGGGTGAAATGTCTCTTCACAGGACTCACTGTTCTTATGGAATCCACTTCTGTTTCAGGCCAGGAAGCTCATCAGTGACTTTGCCATTATCCTGTCCATTTTGATTTTCTGTGGAATCGATGCCCTGGTTGGTGTGGACACACCGAAACTAATTGTGCCAAGTGAATTCAAGGTAGGTGCCTCCTGGCTCGTTCTGTGCCCTCTGGGATAGGTTTCCTTTTCCAGCCACCCGTCCTGTGTAACATCACAGAAGAGCAAAGAAGTCAGCTCTCTGGAAAGGACCATTTCACTTGCTTGATATCCTTTCCAGCAGCACTGTTTTGCTGGTGGATTTATCTTCTAAGTCATGCTTCAACACTTTGAAGTCACCCCCAGCTTCTCCCACCTTTTCTGGGCAGGGCAGGTCCTAATCCAGGGCTCACATCAGCCGTGTCTCTGCTTAGCCACTTGGAGGCATTTTAGAAAAGATGCTCCAAGGTACTTGTCCTCAGAAAGGCTTCCTAGTAACCTTGCTGCTGATCAGCTTGCAAACAGTCATCTATATGAGCAATTCCTGATTTTTAAGAGTATCCCATTGTTATTTATGGCAAGGATTGAATTGTCACAAGCGTCAAGTGTCTCCCTGTAGCCGTTCAAGGGAGGGAAGAGTCCCGTTGCTGCAAATGTAAACGGGTCCGTACTAAGATGAACTCACTTTTATATTACCACTAACAGAAGCTTTCTTGTTCTTTCTCTTAAAAGCCAACCAGTCCCGAGAGGGGCTGGTTTATCCCACCTTTTGGAGGGAACCCCTGGTGGGTCTATCTCGCTGCAGCCATCCCTGCACTGCTGGTGACCATCCTCATCTTCATGGACCAGCAAATCACAGCTGTCATCGTCAACAGGAAAGAGCACAAGCTCAAGGTGAGCCCTTGGGGACATGGGGACAGAGGTGGCCTTTGGTGGCAATATTCTGGACTTTCCTTGAAAGGACCGTGCTCTTCAGGTGTAAACATGTGAGCAAGACATTATATTACTTATGCATATAGGCTATTCAAAACTTGTCTTGTTGACATACTGATCTAAGCAGCACCTTACTGTCCTCAGAGCCTTATTATTCCTGCAGCTACATTCCTGAAATGTAGGTCCATCTCAGTTAGAAGGCTGGATGAAGGTCATTTCGGGCTCTGCTAGTTCTGATCCCAGAGGTGTATTTTGCCTTGATAAATCTGCAGGACTCTGCCTTTCTGAAGAATTAAAACAGGAAAGAGAGCGTGCATCTACCCACAAACACATAGTTATATGTTAATCCTGTTTGCATATTTCCTGTTATGTGTGTTTGTTGACTTTATTCGTCCATCTGGTGTGTTCTGCTCTTCCAGTAGGAGATGAGAAATTGTTAAATTAAACACTGTCAGGAACTGAGGAGAAAGAAATTTTCTGTTCTTGACAGTGTCTGCCTGAATGGGGTGAATGCAGGCTGCCTGCCTGGCTGGGTATATCGCTGAGAGGATTCATCTCTCTGAAACAGGAGATGCCTAGGAAGGACAGGATGTCTCCCAGTGAGGATCCCTGTCAGACTTAACTTTCTGGCATCTTTTTTTCCAACAAGAAATATGGAAAGCTGCTTGGGCCAGCATAAGGCTCTGATTTCTGCCTTACAGCTGCTGTGCAGAGCTCTCGGGCTTTGGTAATGCTGGTGCTTCCAAAGAGCATTTTACTCAAGTGATTTAAGAAACTAGTTCTGAGTTTAAGTTCAGCTCACTCAGACCTCTCCTCAAGCATCAGATGGTTCCCAGCAGCCGATTTCCTTCTGCCCCCTTCCTCCCTCAAAGGCACTGCCCCACTCCCTGTTCTCAAGCAGGGGAAGGTGCCCTGGTTGTGGCCACCTTTCTCCCTGTGGTTCTGCTGCACGTTACAAGGCTGGATCTGATTTTTCCTCCCAGATTTCTACAGCTCAGTGTGAAGGGGAAGGTGGCCAGAGTGAATGCACCAGTCCAGGGGCTCTCTCAGAGGGAATCTTGTTGAGGGAAGGAGGACGCCTTGGTGTGAGCCAGACTCATGGTAGGCAGTCAGAGCTGGGCTCGTGGGTTTTCCTGCCCTGTTCCTGGTGCTGGGCGGCATCCAGGGGAGCTCAGCGCTGAGCACCGACCCTGTGCCCAGCTCCGAGGTTGCACTGCTGGTGGGTTGTCCTCTCACAGGACCATTCCAGGTGGGAAGGAGCAAGCTAAGCGTGGGCTGCTGTGCATGGCCTTGCAGGCAGCCCCTGCTCCCCAGAACCCGGCCTTGCTGCTGCCAAAGCTGCGCCTACCGTGGGATCCTGTCCGCTCCCGAGGGCCTCCTTCCCGCGGGAGCCCAGGGCTAGCCCCAGCCCTGACCTCCTTTCTCTTTGGCCTCCGCTGCGTCATTGCGCCGGAGCCAAAATCTATCTCGCCTTATCAAAGCGGGCAAAGTTTCCCTAGATGTGACAAGCCCCTGTGAACATGTTTATCGTGTAAGGCGATCGCCGTCGGAGGTGCCAAGCACTCGGCAGAACAAGGCCCCTTTGTGCACTGGCCATCGCGGAGCGAGCGCACGGAGCCTCGGGAGAAGGTCCTGCAGCTTTGGGGCAGCGGTGGGAACCCACCCTCGACAGGGCATTCCGGCAAGGAATGAGCTGGAGACGTTTAGGTGCACCTAAGGCAGAGCCACAGTGGGAGCTCTTTTGTGAAGAGCTTTGTAGGTGCCGACCTAGAACATCCTGGGAGGTACCAGTGTTTTTAAAATAAACTTCCCAAACTGGTGCTGCACAGTTTCTCATGCCTGCGGGGCTTTTCCTTTCCCCGCATGGGCAGTTTTGTTGAAAAACACCAAATTCCTCTGAGAAACGATTCGCCCTTCCTGCTGACAGGAGGCACTTCAAGGGGCCTAGGCTGTGAGAGTGAAGACTCCTTCAAAACAAGGGTAGCACGGGGTTACTGTTTAGATGTCAGCTTTATTGATCGTTTAGAGAGCTCTTTGTCTTGGAAATGCAGCTCTTCTGTCCACCGAGCTCATGTTTGAAGAGGAGGATGGCCCAGCTCTTGCGGACACTGGCACAAGGTTGAGGACCATCCTAGAGGAGTGAGTCTGAGGAGCAGGGAAAGGGAAGGGCTCGGTAGGCAGTGGAAGTGCTGGCAGAGCGCCCTGAGGCTGGTTTGAAGCAACCATCAAAACATCCCTTTCTGCCAT
Source organism: Rhynchotus rufescens (assembly GCA_032273925.1). Lineage (NCBI taxonomy): Eukaryota > Metazoa > Chordata > Aves > Tinamiformes > Tinamidae > Rhynchotus > Rhynchotus rufescens. Next base: position 26,177 of record JAVCKT010035229.1, read on the forward strand.
ATGGGCCTGGCAGACACAGCTCATCCTGGGCCCACGCCTTCCTCCCTCAAGGACGAGCCAATCTTTGCCCTGGCTTTGAGCCACACCAGCAGGTAAAGGCGGCTGGGGAGGCAAGGTGCAGAGGGGACTGCTGCCAGCTCGGCAGGAGAAGCTGCTTTTGGTGCATATTTGCTTCCTGTGGGTATCCTGCTTCCTCACGCTGAGCACCTGCATGGCTCTGGGCTTCCTTGGTGTGTGCTCAGCTTGACGTACACATCTGCTCTTCATGCAGCTGTGCAAAGGGCTGAAAACGAAGCGTAACCCTTCCCAGACAGGTCCTTTCCTTTCCTGCCCATCCCCAGGGATCACATCCTCCCCCACACAGAGGAGGCCTCTGCTCCGTTTGTAGGCGCCGTGCACGGTTCTGGGATCAGCACGCAGTGTACTCTCTTACTAGCAAATTATAAACATTCCAGGCAAGTGCTGTTTAATATAAAAATCTGCTTCCTGCTTCCTTTGTTAGGGTCGCAAGAACAGGCTTTTGTTCAGGTGCAGGTTCTCCGCTCCCTCCCTGCCGCTGGGCACCAAAAAATGCCGCCTCAGTGCACAAAATCTGCTGTAGGCCAAAAAGAGGAGGGTTCTTTCTCTCTCTTTCTCTCTCTCTTTCTCTCTCTCTTTCTCTCTCTTTCTCTCTCTTTCTTTCTCTCTTTCACTCTCTCTTTTTCTTTCTCTCTTTCTCTCGCTCTTTCTCTTTTTCTCTTTCTCTTTCTCTCTTTCTTTCTCTCTCTCTCTCTCTTTCTTTGGACACTTAAAAAACACGCCCATGCCTCTCATTATTATTATCATTAGCAGAACTCCCTGTGCCATCCATCCCGGAAAGGTAGCGGAGTTGACTTGATCAGCACCTCCTGTTGCCGTTTGCTCCCGTTTGCTGCAGGGGCCTGTGCACCAGGTACCATGGGATGGCCACATCCTACAGCAGATACAATCCTTTCCTTGGAATCCTTTCCTTTGTAGCCCTCCTTGTAGGCTGTCCGAGCATCAAAGGCACATTAGAGGAAAAAGAAGTCACCCCTCACTCGTTGCTACAGCCTCTCTGGTCTTCACAGGCAGTCGTGGAGCATCCCGGTGATGTGAGGTGCTGCTGTCATCCCCGCTCCCGAAACCAGGCACCAAGGTTATACTGACTCGTAACAGCTACTGGTGTTTCCTACGTGATGAACCAGACCTGGAGCTCTCAGCCTGGTTTTTTTGCAAGGATGCAGCAAATGCAGCCGGGCGTGGATTTGTGCTGTGTGGCTGAAGCACCTAGATTAAGCACTGGGTGCCCCGTGCTTAGGAGAATCTGCTCCTCAGGTTCATGGAAGAGAAAGAGAGAAGCCCCTACAAGAGAGCTGTCAACCTCTGTGCCTGCCTCCGACTGTGGTCGGCTGTTCCTCTTCGCTGGCTGGAAGTGTGTCCTTGTGATTCCCGGTAAAAAGGAGGAAGGGTGTCAACACTACACAGGAGTTAGGCTGCGTTTTTAGCGACAGGATGCAGGTCTCCAGCCTTGGAGAGTAGGAGAGCCCGCAGCAGAGGGGCCCGCTGTTTTCCCAAGGTTCCTGCCTGGCTGCTTGTTACGTCTCTCCCAGGCTAGGCGGCAGCAGCAGCAGCAGCAGCAGCAGCAGCAAGGAGAGCCAGGTGGCTGATCCCAGAGACAGGCAGCACTGGCCTTCTCAAATGAGTCCGTCCTTTAGGCAGTTTAATGGAGAAGGGAGGACGTGATGGTGTAATTGCGGATTGCCCCTCGGTGCATGAATGATGGGTTCCTGTTGCCTGGGCAGTATTTGCTTTCTCAGTGCCTGTCTGTGGAGTGGGGGAGTTCATCACGTTAGCACTCATCTTGCGTTTTAACGTTTTAGATGTTCTCCTTTTAAAATGCAAAAATGTTAGAAGAGTAGGGATCCTCCTTCCCTTCCTCTTCAAGGCAAGAAACTCAAACATCCACAGTGTTTGGGTTTTGAGGATGGGCTCCCCTATCAGGCTTTTCTCAGCACTAACAGAGCGTTAGCCCTCTATGAACCACTCACTAGAAGATGCTGGAGATCTCCTCTGCCCCCAGAGAGCTGTTAACAGTGACTCCATTCGGGCATCAGGGAGAGTTTCCCTAATTTAGACAACAGTGGAGAATGAGGGACTATCCCAGAGCCAGCTAAGCTGCTGCGCGTTTGCAAAGCCGAGGCAGTGACGAGAGGGAGGTTTGTGCAGCCGGGCTGGAAGTCGCCCCCTTCGCCCTGGATGAACCTGCCCTGAGCCTCCCCTGCAGCAGCGCCCGGCGCTGACGAGTGAGCGGCCGCACGTGCACAGAGGCTTCTGCACCGTGGCCTGGTATCCCTTGCTGCAGGAAGGCAATGGCTGAGGGGAAAAGGCGAGGTGTATCAAACCCGGAATGCCATGGGGAGGGTGAACGAGCAATAATTATGCACTGTTTCTCACAGGACATGAGCGAGGGGGTATCCAGTGAAATAATCAAGGAGCTGCTCTAAGAGGAACGAGGGGAAGCACTTCTTCATGATGTGCGTAATTGAATTGCAGGATTCATTGCCGCAGAGTGTTGTGGAGGCTTGAAGTCTGAATGGGTTCAAAAGCAATTAGACAAATCCACGACGGGTACTTCCATCTAGGGCTATTAAGCACGAGGATGGGAATTGTGAATCCCTAAACCACAATTTACTGAAAGATGAAAGGCTGCTGGAGAGCTGGGCAGGGGAGAGAAACGTTGTGTTGTGAAACAGGGTGGTATCATCTGCTTTGCCCGAACATTCAGCACAAGTTCGGTGGAGTCCTCACTCAGGTTCTCCAGGGAGAAGCTAGAAAATAAGCTCATGAGAATGGAGAAAAGTTTTAAGGAAGGCTGATCTTGGCTTGGGCCAGCACAATAGACTGAAGGACCTTTGAGGTCCCTTCCTGCCCTGTTTTTATGCATTCGTGTTTTTCTAAGACGAAAAGGCCGCTGAAGTCATTCATCATGCTTAATTTATAGGAGGTTAATGGCAGCTGTGTGTGGTTGCTAATTATTTAAGCCATTTAAAGAAAGCTTGATCTGAATAATGAAAAGAAGGACAAATTAGCTGAATCAGCTAGTTGAACCTTTTCCTTTTTTATTTACTTAGCAATTTCCATTCCAGGCATATGGTGATGACCAGTATTAGGTGCTTGGCAGCTTAACTGAAGAACATCTCTATTGGGCTTCATCTTCAGTTCTTCCTCTGACACCAGTGGGTCACAGGAGCTGCTGGCTTTTGCCCTTTATTTTCAGTGATTTGATTCTGCTGCTGAAGAAGATTCCTCCCAAGGGGGAGTGGAATAATTGCTTATCAGATACAGATTTCTGCTACTAACATTGACATGCTGCTCCTAACGCACAAGCATTTGCTTGCTATTAAACTTACCAGTGTTTTTCGAAGACATGGGCAGCAATTTGCTGTCCACTGGAAGAGCAGTACAGAGAATCTTGTCTTAGAGCCTGTTGGTATTTGTGGATCAGGCTTGTTCCCTAGTTTGTAAACTTGTAGATAGAATTGAAACTAGCAACCAAGCTGGATGGAATTAGAAGTAAATATGCCCAGTTGCGAATTGCTAAGAAGTAGCGTGGAACGTGCTGAGATCAGAAAAGCAAATATAAAGCTTGGTTCATTTCCACTTTGGGTCATAGTTTGGCAGTGTTGGATGGTCTTGATTTCATGGCATTATGTCTAGCTTCAGATTTTTTTAAGCTAAAAAGAATTTTTGCCAGTCTGTTCGCTAATGCCAACAACTGTGTATTCCCATGAACAACCAACCACGCTGGCAGGTCTGTTACTTGAGCAAGTGCCAGTAACAGCTGTGGAAGTATTGAGTTCCCACTGCTGATGGGCAGCGGTGAGGGAATGAAATCCCATCCATCTAACTGAGCGTGCATTGAGACATGCTGCCTGACTAAAATACCAGCAGTGGGACTTGTCTTGCTAGCCCAGATGCCCTCACAAATTTCTCAATTCACTCCGTTGCCAGTAGGAGCCGGCAGGTACCTCAAGGGACGCCCAGTGGGAACATCACCCTGTCTCAGGGGTTTGCTCTACTCTTGGCTGCCTGCAAAGGCACCTCAAGTCTTGCAGAGGGATTTCAGTAGCTGAAACCAGCCGTGGGTTTCTGGACGCCTGGCTTCTTGGAGCTCAGATTCAGGGGCCCGTGTGAAGGGTGCTCTGCACAGCGGTGGCCTGAGCCGGGGTCCAGCCCTTGCAGCGGGGAGCGCAGATCTTGCATTCGGCCAAGCCCAGGCGCTCACACAGCCCATCTGCTCAGGCAGCCCCTCGGCCAGCCTGCGGTGCATGAGGCGTTCAGGAACATCTGCTTGCTCACAGGAGCCTGGAGCATGGTCAGGCGTCTTCCATGCGTTTGGGTTTTGCCATTACAAAATGAGTTGTGCACGTACAGGCACCGGAGCAGTTACCAAGAGGAGATTAGAAAACGAAAAGCAAAAATTCAAATGCGGGGCTAAACTGAAATGAAATGGTTGCAAGCCATGTGGGGCTGCACTTGCTTTTCTTTCCCCAAATCAGACTATTAGCAGTGTTGATGGTGCTTTTTTCCTCCTTTGGAAGGAACAGGAGCGTTTAGCCATGTACTGTGTCCTCATGCAAGCGACTGTGTGATGCCGCAGTGGATGATTCATTGTGCCCGGCTAATTAATGCTCCGCCACCTTCAAGTAGAACAGATAGATATTGTTCAAAGAGGAGCATTTAAACCAAAAAAGCATCCAAGGAATTAATTGCATCCTTGTAATTGTTTTTAGCTGTTAAAGTATCTAAAAAGATTTTTGACATTTTGAAATGTTGCCGAGGCCCATCATTTGCATAATACTTTTTATTGTTGAGGAAGGCTCATTGACATTTCTACATTTCTCTTTGCAAGTTTTTATATTTTCTTATCATTTATAAGTGATGTAAGATGATAATATTTCTGAGAAAAGGAAGAAAAAATACGTGATTAATATCTGAGAACATTGGAGCCATCAGAAATTGTAGTCTAAAAGTCTAAAAGAGCTTCTTTTTTTTGTTCTTTTTCTCAGAAATCTTAGCTAGTAGGAAAATTATATGTCTGCTATTTTTATATTGCATTTTGATTATCAGCTTTTCAATGCTACAGAATCAAGACGCAGCCATCACATTTGTAAGTCGAAACATGACAAAAATCTACGGAGGATTGTTGAACTCTGGGATACCATCTTTGGCTCAGGAAATTCCTACGCTGGAATCTCCACCGAAATTGGAAGGAGCATGACAAGTTTGCCCAATTTTTATCCTCTTTTCCTGATGCTGGACCCTGTCAGGATAACAGCGATTAAAAAGCCTTGGTCTTGCACAGCAGAGCTCTCTGCGCGCTCTGGGCCTCCTCCGTGGGCTCTGTGGTAATGGCTTGTTCCTCTTGAGGAAGGAAAGGGCCAGCGCTCTTTATGGCTCATAATTATTTGCTTACTTGAATTTTCACATCAATTTTTGCTGATTTATGTTTCCATACCAGAGTGTTTGAAGTGGCAGGTTCCCAGGGTAGAATCACTGGGTTTGTGCCACATATTTATTTCTAAAGTTTTGTCATTGCTATTTCTTTTATTTACTTCAAATAAAGAGCTTAAACTGGGAGCTGCAAAATTTCACCTTGTTCTAAGGACACTTCTAAATTGTTCTTTGCTACTTTTATCCATTTCTGTGTGACACTTAGGTCTGCTAGGTTACACTAAAAATATTCTTCTTTATTGAATGCAAGAAGTTCATGAACTCTCCTCCCCAGAGTCCAGCAGCATCTTTTTATATTGAGTAAAGTTCTTCTTTCACTCCCAAGCATCCTGCTAAGCTTACAATAAGAGTGCCTCTTCTTCTTCTTTTGTGTAGGCATTAACTTTAAATAAAAGCCTAATTTTAAGCTGCCTTTGTTCTTCTGGAGCAGCTCATAGACCTGAAGTGGGTGGCATTTAGATGCAGGAGTCCAGCAATATCCTCCTCAGCTTTGCCACATTTCTTTCTCACATCAAATCCACAGGCACTTTAACTAATGAAGCTGCAGGTGAATTCCTTGTGGTGCCTGCAAGTCTGCTTGTGCATTCATCTAGCTGTCATCTATGAGAGAGCTCTGCACAGCATAAACAGATGTGACACTTTGCAGTGTCCTCCTATCTGAAGAGTCCTCGAGGTGTTTCCAAAGTCTGCTGGTGAGTGATGTGCTGTGGTGCTCATGTACTTCATACTGTGTGGATGCTCCTCAGAAGCAAAGGAGAAGGAAGCATCTCAATGCGATGGTCCTGCTTAGCACCACGGTGCTCAAGAGTCTCAAAAGGAGAGGGAGCAGAGCCTGGTCCAAGTCTGGTCATATTCTTGTCCCTGATAAAGCAGACATTGGATTAGAAAGAAAGGAAGACTAGTTAGCCATCGTTGGAGTGCTGGTTAGAGGAAGCCAGATCTCTCTACCTCAGGATCAGCATGCACGTTGTCAGCTCCAAGTGAGGTTTCTCTCATCTCACCCCAATTTCTAATCCCGTGTTTAGTTACAAAGCAAAAAGGAAACAGGTGGCCAGTGGTGTCCCCCAGGGATCAGTACTGGGCCCAGTGCTGTTCAACTTGTTCATCAGTGACTGGGAAGAGGGCACAGAGGGCACCCTGAGTAACTCTATGGACGATACCAAGCTGGGTACGATATGGTATCTACCCCTCTAGAGGGCTGTGCTGCCATTCAGAGGGACCTAAATAGGTTGGAGAGTTGGGCAGAGAGAAACCTCAGGAAGTTCAACAAGGACAAGTGCAGGGTCCTGCACCTGGGGAGGAAGAACCCAGGTACCAATACAGATTAGGGATTGACCTGCTGGAGAGCAGCTCCACAGAGAGGGACCTGGGAGTCCTGGTTGGCATCAAGTTAACCACGAGGCAGCAGTGCCCTTGTGGCCAAGAAGGGCAATGGGATCCTGGCTGCATGAGGAGCAGTGTTGGCAGCAGGTGGAGGGAGGGGATCCTGCCCCTCTCCTCAGCTCTGGTGAGGCCCCACCTGGAGTATTGGGGGCAGTTCTGGGCTCCCTGGTACAAGAGAGGCGTGGAGTCCTAGAGTGACAAAGATGATTAAGGGACTGGAGCATCTCTCATATGAGGAAAGACCAGAGCGAGCTGGGTTTGTTTAACCTGGAGAAGGGATCAGTGTCTAGAAGTACCTGAGGGGAGAATACAGGGAGGAAGGAGCCAAGGTCTTCTCAGTGGTGGCCAGTGACAGGACAAGGGGCAGTGGGTACAAGCTGAAACACAGGCAGTTCCATCTCCATGTGAGGAGGAACTTCTTTCCTGTGAGGGTGACAGAGCCCCAGAACAGGCTGTCCGAGGAGGTTGTGGAGTCTCCTTCTCTGGAGATCTTCCAAACCCGCCAAACTAGTTATTATGGAGAAACCTGGGACAGGCCAGAGTATCCAAATCCAATGGAAATCTAGAGTACCCAAATACACATATATCTGTAGAAGAGATGTGATACGGAATACATCAATAGTGACTGTAACTACCAGTCACTAAATGGTACAGCTGATTATGAGGAAGAGTTGCACACAAAATATTAAGTAGCTTGTACAATTTCTTATCCAAAGTTCAGCTCAGATCTCAAGGGTGCCCAAGGGATTATTTTGTTTAACATCTCTGTGTTCTTAAATTAGACGGAGATGAATGGCATACAATGGTAGGGAGCACAGGGACAAATACACATAATTTTTAGACTTAATCCTGTATATCACAGAAATTAAAATAACAAACAAACAATAAAGCTGAAGTGGATAGGAAGCACCTCCTTCCTATGCTCTAATGGCAAGGGAAAAAAAAATTCTGCTAGTCTATGCGTAAACTTACTCTAAAAGGAGAGCTAAAGTCTCATACTCTGTTAGGATGGAAAAACACTTGACAACACCATGGCACTCTTTGTTATTATTGTATGCAGTACCTCCAAGGGAGAGGGGAGGAGGAATCAAGGAATCACGGTAGGTTTTGGCACTGAAAAGGTTAACATTCAGAAAAACTGTGCTGCTACAAGTGGCCTGGGTTCCTCAGCATCTGGTGTGGGGGGGATACCACAGGAAGGATTTCACGGCCACCAAGATGACACAGCAGGGTTGCGACCTGTCTCTGTGAGGGTATTAGCAGAATCCAATTTGGAGTATAATATACCCAGTTCCAGGAAAATCCCCGGCGGTAAGAAGCATTTGTATGAAATAACAAATCCTAAAGCCACACTAATTGCCAGTGTTGGAATTACCCTAGCGCTCTCATGCACGCAGAGCCAGACACGCAGCCGTGCGCGCACCCGCACGCAACACGAGGCGGACGGTGCCAAGGCCGCGCTCCCGACCTCGGCCCGTGAGGAGGAAATGAGGGATGACCTTGCACACCGAGGAAACCGGGCCGCACGTCTGGGAGAACACGAGGGGAGGCCAGAAATACGCTTGGTTCCACAAAGCCCTGCTGCAAAGAAGCAGAAAATCTCATTTCACGTGCTGCAAAGGTGGAGTGGGTGGGCAGCAGCTCCAAGGGCCTTCCTTGTTTTCCATCGCACTTCCAGGAGGGAGGAGGCCGCAGAGCAAGCTGGATTGCCACTGCGGAGGCCCTGCCGGGCAGCAAGGCCAAGGAGTAGCATGGAAGAGTGTCCTCTCCTCAGCATGGGTACGAAATGGCCCAGCTTTAGAAGAAAAAATGACAAGAGCAAAACAGGCCATTCAATAGACCCTGTCAAAAACCCAGTGTCACAGGGTGGCTCAAGCTTCCTAAACACTGGATAACAGCAGAAAAAAAGCACATGGAAATGTGACTTTTCCATGTATATTAGCTTAAATATGAAACCCATTTTCTTTGGCCTAGCTCACATTCGTCGTGTTTGCTTTTCTGAGAACTTGAATAATCAAGTTTCATTAGCACAGAAGTTTGCACAGGGGCTAATTTAGGCCTACACACTTGAGTGTATCAGAAGTGGCATATTTTATCAAGGACAAAAGATTGGTTGACAAACTGGGATAAAGTCCTGGCTGAGGGCAGGCTACCCTTAAACCCTTAGTCTAGTTCTCCTGCAGAGGAATGCAGTGCTACAACCTCTCCAGCTAGGGCCACCCACATATGCACTCATATATAGCTATTTTGTGTGAAAGCCATGAGGCAAAACTAAACTCTGAAACCTACCTTAGTCTGTTTTGTTTTGTTTTTCACTTTTTTCCCTCTAAGAATTATGCCTTGGGCAAGCTGTGTGCGACCTAAAAAGAGAACTAGATTTTCTGGTTTTGGGTTCCGCTTCCCACTTCCACCTTCCCAAAATGCCTAATTCTGCTTACCTATGGTGCTATTGTGCATCTATTGTGCTCTAATAGAAAAACTGACATGTCAGTAACCCAAACTAATGCAACTCACTTCCTACTTTATTAAGACAACAGACTCGGGTCCCTAGACCAGGGATGATCTGTGTGCAGTCACTGTGTATGAAATTCCCTGGTGCCTACTGATGTTCTGCAAAAGATTTCAACTTTCCTGCTCTCAGAGGGCACCAGCATTAGGTGTCCTAGCAAACAGTAACACCACTAGACAGTAGTGATGAATGGAGTTAAATCTAGCTGGTGACCAGCCACGAGCAGTGTCCCCTAGGGCTCAGTGTTGCGGCCAGTCCTCTTTGATATCTTTATTGACAATTTATATGAGGGCACTCTCTCTAAGTCTGCAGATAATACCAAGCTGGGAGGAAGAGCTGATCTGCTGGAGGGCAGGAAGGCTCTGCAGAGGGATCTGGACAGGCTGGATCGCTGGGCTGAGGCCAACCGTGTGGGGCTCAGCAAGGCCAAGTGCCAGGTCCTGCACTGCAGTCACCACAGCCCCGTGCGGCGCTGCAGGCCTGGGGCAGGGTGGCTGGGGGCTGCGCGGCAGGAAGGATCTGGGGGGGCCGGTCGGCAGCCGGCCGAGCGTGAGCCAGCTCTGAGCCCAGGGGGCCAAGAGGCCAACGGCCTCCTGGAATCGGGAACAGGGCAGCCAGGAGGAAAGAGATCGTCCCCCTGGACTGGGCGCTAGTGAGGCCGCATCTCAAATCCTGTGTTCAGTTTTGGGTCCCTCACTACAAGAAGGGCACTCAGATGCTGGAGCGTGTCCAAAGGAGGGCAGTAGAGCTGGGAAAGGGGTTGGAGCGCAGACCTTATGAGGAACGGCTGAGGGAGCTGGGGTTAGTTACTCTGGAGGAGGCTCCGGGGAGACCTCATTGCTCTCTACAGCTACCTGAAAGGAAGATGTAATGAGCTGGGGGTCAATCTCTTTTCCAGAGTAACTACCAACAGGACAAGAGGAAATGGCCTCAAGCTGCATGAGGAGAGGCTCAGGTTAGACACCATGAAGAATTTCTGCATGGAAAGAGCAGTCAAGCACTGGAAGAGCTGCCCAGGTGGAGTCACCGTCCCTGGCAGTGTTCAAGAAACGTGCAGAGGAGGCACTTTGGGACATGGTGTAAGAGGCATGCTGCTGGTTGGATTGATGATCTTGAAGGTCTTTTCCAACCATAGTGATTCTATGATTGGCTTTTATGGGATTGCTACAGCAGCCAGCAACTAGGACAGAATCAGATTTGCAGTAAAATAAGAGGGCTTATGATACAGAAACCTTTTTTTAGCACGAGAGTGAAACCAACACACTTGTATATACAGTGACAAACTGTCAGGTAGTAACAACTTGTGGTATGCAATTGTTAAGTAAAAGGAAATATCATACATCCTCACTGTCATATAAATTATTTAAAATTATTTACAATTATTTACATTTACAGATTTATGTAGCCTTTTTTTTGTTCTTTTTTTTATAAATCAAGACCTTCATACCCAGACCTTCTATTCGTAGAAGTTTGATTTTAGTCTTCTTTCATGGACACAATAAAAACTAGCCACTCAATAACAAATAAGAAAAGTAAATATTTTGCAATCGAGCTGTATTCATCCTATAGACAATTATTCAGTTTTTAGAAAACTGTCCCAGAATGATAAGAAATTTTTAATTAATATAATTTATTTAATATACAATTTATATTCTAGACAAGTCAATACCATGACACAACAAAATCAGAATCTGAAAGTCTTTTGTACAGCTAGATTTTGTGGAATAAAAAGCGTGTGAATATACACTTAATCAAATTAGTGGAAAATAAGCTAAAGTTAACCAAAGCAATCTAGAAGAACCATAAACAAAATCAACCTGCTGAAGTCTAAATAAAAGTCAAATAGGAATACAACTAAATAAAATTTTTAAAAATTTAAGTTTTGTAACTTAACATAAACTTAATGTAACTTGAAAGAAAAGGTTAATCAGAAACTGGGCAAGGGCTTGCTAAATAGCCTGCTACTCATCTAAAAAGAAAACATATGTAGGTCATGAAGAAAAATACATTATTTATAGCTATGCAATACTTCCATCCAAAATTTAAATATGTTGGTACTTAGTGATAAGGAACAATTCAGATTTTTGCTGATGATATACCTACCACAGTGAGAGCACACGGAACGGAAAAGCTCTTCTTGACCACAGCCTCCCCTTTTGTTACAAATACCATCTTATGTAATAACGTGATACGCATTTAGAAGTGCAGATATATGGGGCAACCAAGTAACAATATTAAAATTAATAATTAATCCCTGATTCTCATTTTCATGAAAAACCAGCACCTTGGTAATTTAAAAGGGCATGAAGACAAAGCAAAAACAATTTTGCTTTTGCTTTGCTTTCCCCAGAGTAAACAAATAATATACTTCTGTGTCTACTACTTCTTATTTATTTATTTAAAATGCAAGTAATATTTCTCCTTAAGTAATAAATAAAATGAGGTTAAGTTTTAAAAATACAGATGCTCTGTATTATGGCCAAATTAAATTATTATAATACACAGTGTATTTGCAATTCACTTCATGGACAGCAAGTTAGTTGCTGACTTTACAATTCACTAGTAGCAATGTGCAGTATGTTGAAGTTGGCAATCCAACATGTCATGTAAATGCTATTTTTAACAGGATTGTTTTTGGTGTTTTGTTTTGGGTTGGCTTTAGAACAGAGAAATTAGTGGTGACCTACTGATAATGTTCTTATTGCATTGCCAAATAAAAGTTAAGGACATCACTGATGACCTGAGATGCTTCCTCTCAAAGGCAGTGCAACAAAAGCATTGTAGATATTTGAAAATAGCACGGTATCACGTACATCAACATTACACCCTTTCCCCTTTTTTGTCTTTTTCTATTAAAGATGACCATGGGTAGGTTCGGGAAGAACTGTCATACACTCCCTCATATTTCCTAAGTGCATGTAAGAAAATGCACATGCATTTCAGAGCGGTATTTGTATCCCAGTCCCACACGCTTCGCTTAGGAAGGCTGATGTGTCTCTCAATAACAAGGTCCCTCTGGCGCTGGCAGAGAAAAGTCTTTCTGAGCAGAGCAACTGCTGGTGTTGCACAATATATAAATACAAGTATGCAGCGAAAATACAGCAGCTCTTCTACTTCTTTTCCATTGACTATGTTATTACTCGTTTAATTTTTGAGGCATGATGGAAGTGCAAATAAGAGCT